>JALPQI010001005.1:0-143844 GCA_025490895.1 Thaumatotibia leucotreta
CCAGAATGTTTGTATAAATTCCTTTTTTATTAACAAAAATATATGGAATCTAGTAACAAAAAAGAAACTTCCATACTAGCTTTCTGGGGCATTTTGTGAAATGTGATGGATCTTGCTCAGCATCATTAACTTCACCAGCTTACCAATTGTTATCAATATCGAAGACGTGATCCAATTATACAAACTTTTTTCATTTGATGTGTCCACGGAAAAAACATGCCTAGTATTAAAAAAAAATCAGGGCAAATTCGTACCTTATTCTGTTAAAAGTAAGTTTTTCCTTCTGTAATTTGAATTGACTCGACAAGTTCTTTCCGTGGACTCTTCATATGTAAATGGGGCTGTACGCCCTGGCTGTGCTGTCAAGAGCTTATTTCGCAGTCTAGCTACCGCTAATGCGATAAAATTCCATTTCGTGCTTTCAATGCAACATTGTTTTTCTCATATTTGAGAATGGCTCACATTAGATGGATCAGAGCTCTGATCCGTTTAATGTGGTCCGTTTCTCATAGATCTATTGATTGCCCAGGAATTCGCTTGTTCTAGTGTCTGTAATTATTTTTATTCGTCATCCAATAGCAATGTACCTGTGTAATACTTGTTGCATACAATTGTTCTTCAATTTCAGGTGGCGGCAGCTCTAATAGAGCACAATGCGCCTCTGACAGCCACCACCAAGAAGGGTTTCACGGCACTACACCTTGCTGCCAAATATGGAAACCTGAAGGTAACCCTCATTTCGTTTCCTCCTCCACAAATAAATCAGGCATGTTCTTTCTCCTTAAATCAGTGAAGAATATCAATATTCTCAAGTTACACAATAGGTCGTTGCATAAATTGTCCCTGGTGGCTTACTGTGGTTAGGTGTTAATCGTTTATCGTCCTAAACATCACTTTCGCACTTGCATACTTGTTAGAATGTGATGGCAATAACGACAAACGATTAAAAATGGGACCATCAGCCTACTCATGAGGTTTTCACCATTTATAATTTTACCAACACGCGTTTGTGCACCAACCGTTTTCAGAACTGAATCTTAGTGGATTCAGATCCTGGCGGGTTGCCATGACATACTAATGCGATTCAGTTTAGATCGAGACAAAAGGGACAAGACTATACGAGTCGTATATCTCTGTCCCTTTCCCTAAACTGAATCGAATTAGTTCGTTATGGTAACCCCCCTGATCATGTCTGACCTCAGAAGTCAGTAGATTCAGATCCAATAAGCTAAATATTCACTAAAGCGTTACAGTAAAATTATAGATCGCGGAATAAAAAATGAGGCATAGTTTATGAGATCCCTCATAAGGTTTCCACCATCCCTATGACTGAGGTCTGATATGGTGCTTTTTACTAAAACACCACCACTTTTTATATCTGACAATCTCCAAATCCTCATTTATATAAGTCATTCATTAAGTCATTGTGGAGCTTAACCCCCACCTTTTGTGAACAGGTGGCGAACCTGCTTCTCGCACACGGGGCATCTCCGGACTCCCCTGGCAAGAACGGCATGACCCCGTTGCACATTGCTGCACAGTACGATCAGCAGGCTGTTGCGACTACGCTGCTGGAGAAGGGAGCTGATGCTAAGGTAAGCTTAACAGTTACTTATTGAAACAGTTAAACTTTGTAAAGCCCACAAGTAACTCCTATGTCAGCGAAGCAATCATTTTGTTCTGAATTTGAGACGAGATTATCATAATGCTCGCAAATAGACCAAAACTACGTAACTTACGTGCAAGTTCACAAATGAACGCTTTTTTAATATATTAACTGTTCTTTACTTCACCAGGCTGTAGCTAAGAACGGGCATACTCCCCTGCACATAGCAGCCCGCAAAAACCAGATGGAAACAGCAGCAACCCTGTTGGAGTATGGTGCATTGACGAACGCAGAATCTAAGGCTGGATTCACACCATTGCATCTAGCTGCACAGCAGGTAAGCTGTTATATCACTGATGATCACACACATATCATGCCTAGAGATGCTCACATAGGTAGTAGGTACAGATCACAAATTACAACAAAGAAAAGAAAATGAAAAGAGAGTGGGTAGGGTACCACACAATCGACCCAACTCAACATAATGCTTATACAGTATTGCGAATCTTTAGATTTCTAAAAGTGTAGGTGCGTGGCTAGGAAAGCAGTTAGTTCTTGGCTTCATACCGGGTATATGACATCTCACCGCTCAGCTGGTAAGAAATCATGTTATTGGGAATAATACAAAGTCTTCGGAAAATTTGACGTCTGGCTAAAGCTTTACGTGTACGGATTATAGGATGACGTGGTCCGAATTCATTATTGCCTAGCGTAAATCATCCCTTAGCTATAAAATTTGATAAGAAGTGTTTTCGTATCTCAAGATCCTTTAGGTAAAAAATTTCGTATGGCTAAAAGATAGATAACTTTCTATGTTATATTATATTGTCGCCGCATGATGACGGCAGGAAGACTAGATTTGTCACTACCACAATTCATCCCGTGGCTGTCGTAAGGGTCGACTAAGGGATTATAGTGTGATTGACCATTAGTTTTTTGAAGATTGACGATGGGCAGGAGCGTCATCATAGTGAAGTCACTACTGTGATCGCCAATCCACTTGCCCAGCGTGACGATTATGGCTATTTAACTCCTAGTTAGTTATGGGTAGTTGAATATATCTTTTAGTATCTAGATATTTTCTTTTTTTTCGAATACAAAACCACACAAACTTTTTTTTTGCTCAATGGCAGAGTGGTAGAGAATGCCTTTAGGTATGTAGTCTGCCATTGGTAAACTTTATTGTGCAATAAAGTTTTCAATAAATAAAATAAATAAATAGGAGAGGCTTACGTCCACCTGTGGACTGTAATGGGCTGATAATGTGATAAATTGCTGTATCTTCAGGGTCACGCGGAGATGTGCTCGCTGCTGGTCGAACACGAGGCTGGCGTAGACCACCAGGCAAAGAACGGTCTGGCAGGTCTTCATCTGGCTGCTCAGGAGGACCGCGTGCCTGTTGCACAGCTGCTGGTGAAGAATGGAGCTGAGGTTAGTTATAATTTGACCAGGATTTGTCTCTTTCGTGCATAGTCAGTATTATATATAATATTAGTATTTTTCTTATACTAATATTGCCACCCCAAAAGAAGGATGGATATACTTTTTCTGGTTTCTACTGATTGACGAACTGGCTTGCCCGACTAATAATATTCAGATTCCACAATACCTGATGACCCGTAACGATTTTCAATGGAAAATGAAAATGAAAATTTATTAATAACAATGGTTACAGGTCAATATTTAGTATCATCACATTATATAATTATAAAATGTATCGCTATAAAATATAGGTAGGTATTATAATGTTAAAGGCATTTCAAAAAAATCGTTATATGTGTAGAACATTTCTGAGATAAGCCACTTGTTAAGTTTAGATTTAAAACTAGCGGTGGAAGTTGCATCTCTGACACACTCCGGGAGGCGGTTATATATCGATGGTCCGAGACAATAGACCGATTTCGCTAGTTTGTGGCGCTCTGCTACTAGTCTGTCCGCGTGTTGATTGCTACGCAGGGGGTATTTAGCATTCGAACCTCTGCATTTGAATAGATGTCTATTGACGTACGTGATTTCATTAGATGTGTATTTCGTATTCGTATGAAAGCAAATCGGCATGGCCAATGAAATTTGCATAACATGTCGATGAAAAACCATACGGTCTGCTTATTAATAAGCACCTGCCATAGCAATGGATACTGCAAATTGTAGAGATGTACCTATTACATTGACGACAATTAAAGATAAGTCTCCTTTTCGAGGCCTTTATTGCAGCTCTTCGAATACTAAACCTCTGTTGTTCTCTTTTCTGGAAATTAAGTACTTATTCATGTATTTCTTGATTCAGGTGGACATCTGTACTAAAGGTGGATATACACCGCTGCATATTGCCAGCCACTACGGTCAAGCCAATATGGTGCGGTTCCTGCTCGAAAGTGGAGCCTCTGTTAAAGCACAGACCACACATGGGTAAGCAGGTTATTTCCACCATTTAATTGTATTGTGTCATTTAGTTACTGTCATCATGTATTAGATTGAATAGGTAACGTTGATCCATCATCCATCTCTTAGGTGGAACTTTTAATTTGTTGCAATTTCTTTAGGTTCCTACCGGAATTATATTTGAGATTTTCTGAATGTTTCTAGATACACGGCACTACATCACGCGGCACAGCAGGGGCATATTAATATCGTCAATATTCTTCTGGAGCATAAAGCTGACGCCAATGCCACTACCACGGTAATAATTTTCTTTAATTTGGAAACGGCCTCCTTTTTGCTCCCTAACACACACTTTTCAACGTCAGTAATATTGTTGGATCGGTAGGACAAATACTTATAACATACATCAGTGACCCCGACGTGATTTGACCACGGTTGAGTGTTCAGATCTGTAGCTTCTGATCTGGATGCCTGCTAAATTGTATTTTTCCATATTTATTTCCTCCCTCCTTTGTATTTAATAAAGCTTCTGCGTCTACTGTCTTCTCCTGTGCAATATAAAATACATCATTTTTCCTTCTAGAATGGACAAACTCCTCTGGACATCGCATCGAAGCTCGGCTACGTCACTGTCATGGAGACCTTGAAGGAAGTCTCCGAGCCATCCATAGCACCAGCATCGCAAGAGAAGTACAAGGTCGTAGCCCCGGAGACAATGCTGGAGACATTCATGTCAGATTCCGAGGAGGAAGGAGGTAGGTGCTCTTATCGTAGGATGATGAAACCAATGTTGGACACTTTTAGCTACTTGGCACCAGCAATAGGCACTTCAATCTCAATCCTAAGAACCTGTAGCTGAAAATTCACTGTTACAAAACAAATGCATAACTTTTAGCGTCTTTGAAATAAGAATGAATGTACATCATTGGTTCCTTGTACGTTAGTGCCATCCTCACTATATGAAAAATAAAATACAATAGTTGACGGTAAATATGACGGTACAATAGTTGACTGCAAAACATAAACCAGTAAACAGTCACCACCAATGGTAGGTACCTATCTTATTTATAAAACGGTTGCTGCAAAAATATATGACACGCCCTTAAATCCGTTTCGTCATACATTCGTACCATTAAATGTTATTGCTGGTGATTGTGCATATATACAAAACCGTATATGTTAATTAGTTAGTGCCTATAGTATAAGAGCATAGAGTTAAGACGAGAATATTCGTTACTAAATTTATAATTTCCACAGGCGAAGACACAATCCTGAACGACCAGCCGTATCGGTACTTAACTGCTGATGACATGAAGAGTCTGGGAGACGACTCCTTGCCCATTGACGTGACGAGGGACGAGAGGACGGAGTCAGCACTGAGCCATAAGAACATCATGGAGATTTCCACTGGTAAGCACAAATCATCCAAAGACCTAGGTGCTAACCCTGACCTGGGAGTCAACCCTGCCTATTTTCTCATCAACGTTACTGAAGAAGTGAGTGCTGAGTCTGTCGGTTGCGTCTTGTCTCTAACTTCCAACGCCGTGATCTGAAGATCAATTTATTAAATAGAAGTTATGTAAAAAAACTATTGCAATCTACATTATAGTAATAATGTCTTCGTGTATTATGTTGTGCATAGTGTGAAATAATTTATTTTATCTATAGTCATCACGTACATTGCTTGATGCGGGTGGGCAGGACCGGTCATTGTGGCAATCTTTGGGGAAGGCCCATGTTCAGCAGTGGACGTCTTTCGGCTGATAAGATGTCATCATTATCATATCAGCCTTCTGACTGTTCATCATCCCTGTTGCGGCCCGCTTCCACAGCAATGAAATGATTTCAACATTTGGTTTCAGGGTCAGTAAATGGAGTACCATACCAGCCTCAGCAAGAAGTGGTGGTGAAGAGCATCAGCCGCTACAGCACGGCAGCGGCGCCGGAGGGGTACTGCTACAACGTGGATCCCACGCAGCCCAAGTCAGTAGTAACCCAAAGCATATCTCTTAAAATACAAAGATAGCAATAAATTAAACGTTTTTGTAAACATTGCTGAATCATGTGAACCCACGAGGATATCTGTTCTGATTTGATGTTTTGTTTCGATTTTCTGCGGTTGATACATATAACTGCAAAAAAATTGAAGTTGTCAAATGTTAAGGTAATATGCATGTTTCAACTATCAAGCATTCTTATAACGCTCAACGTACTGTAAATAATTATGACCACTTCACCGAACATTATACTATACTTAGATCTCGTTGATACATACGTATAAAAGACATTGTAAAGTACTAATAACAGCAACACTATTAACTTTAGTATCGGTGGACCTTATTTTATTACAAATGGCATAAGTCTACCTATGAAAAGCTAGCAGTGTGGGCAATGGTACCTAACCTTATCTAATATATATTTTGATGGATAAGGCATTACTTGAAATGGTTACCTATATATAGATGTCCATTTCAGGATCCACAATATGTTTCTAATCGCATTGATCTTGCACGCTGCTTGGATTTGAAACAACAGGAAGAGGCTGCAATGGAAAAAGTAAGTAGTTTTTTATCAATTCTCACTGTAATAGGACATCGGGGTATCTGTTATTACCGTGGAATCCGTTGTCATTTTTTATTACACTTATACGTTGATATCGACGTACATTAGAAAACTTTTTTCAACCTTATGAGTTTAAGGGATTATTTTCTTATTTGTGATTTTTTCAGTAACATTATCACTTACTACAAAGGTGAAACTTGCTTGCGTCTTTATACATCTCTTTCTAAGCATCTTTATGGAAAGCAACCGAAACGGTTCATATTTTATTTATTTTATTGAATTATTTGGCACAATTTTAATTAAAAAATTTAAAATATAATCCCACAAAACTGTTACAACAGTTGTAACTTGTATCAGTAATAGTACATTACATCAGAGGCTGGGAAAATGGGGATTTCCGGCCAAGTTGGTGTATAGGCTTGGTAGGTAACGAGGCCGGGAATCCGTTTTCACGCCAAGGCATGCATAGTGATTTTCTCAAACATACAAAGAACTAGAAAAATATGACAATGTTGACAAAATTTAAAAAAATTACTTTGCAGGCCTAGGCCTGAAAAGTGTGCCCTAAAAGCGATAGTTCCGAGTCTATTTTAAGGAACGTAAAGACAATATTTCATTCCATGTTTGAGAAAAAAGCTTTACGGATCATTTTATTTTAAAGTTGTCTCCAATTATTTTTTATTTGGACGTTTGTTTTGATTTCTGCTGGTAATCTCAGGTTCATTCGATCTTAGTAAGTAGAAAACAAAACCTAAGTGTTTTCCATTGGAACGATCGAAAAATATATGGAAATAACGGGACACTTTTTATTGGGATAGAACCAGCTTGCGTGATTCACATGAAAAATGCCTATGTTAAAAAAGTGGAGAGTATATATTCCCCATCTTTGACATACTCTTGTGTTCAGCTTCCTGGTTTCCTTCCTGGTTGATGCCCGAGGAGGAGCGATGCGTGGTTGCCGCGGTGGTGGAGTCAGGGTCATCGTGCCACCACTGTCTGCTCAACAACCCACTAGGATTACCTGTCGGTGAGTCTAAGATACGCCCAGCTATCAGCTATCACCGCCGGGCGAGTATCGCCGTGTCTCTTTTATTTACACGGGAGTACTTATATTTTGTTCGTGTTTAGCTGATAGATCATAGCTTGGTAGCTCGCGGTGAGACCAGTGCCTATAGTCCGTGGGCTAGCCGTGAAAAGGAAAATTTGTACCTCCTAATTTTAACCATACCTGTCATACAACGGAAATCTTGAAATAGCCCGTATGCCTATTAGCTACCACTTTGAGATGTCTATCATACTTTTTTAACATCCTTATGAATATGTCTAACTACTGTAAAAAGGACACTTGGTACCCCCAAATTATACCGTTTTCTAATTTCAGACCGACTAGCCCACGGACTACTAAAGCGGTACGGCTGATATGTATATCAGCCGTACCGCTGATCAGCGTACAGGCTGAACGATATGAAGTGTTACCAAGCAGATTTTTTTAAGTCTAGTGTCAAAGTAATTGCGGCTTTTTATCGGAAATATGTTTTGGACACCGCGTTGAAGTCTTAGGCACGAAAAACATTTGGGTTGTAGACCGCAAACAAGAACGAAACTGAGCTTCGGCTTATAAAGCTCGTAAGAACCAAAAATGACTGAAAACCGAATTTCACGTGTCATTTCTCCAGTGCAGTTTCGGGCTTTTTATCTGGTCTATTTTGAAGAGAAACAAAATGTAATATTTTTTCTCTTGTATTTTCTTACTCATAGTAATAAATTGTTGCAACTAAAAAATCGCAGTCCTTTGAAATTGGTAACACTTCATATCGTTCATCCTGTATACGCAGTTTTTTCTACTTATCTACAAGATTAAGAAGCGAGGTTCTCCTCGTAACGCTAACGGCAGACTATACTTGTAGTCTGCATATTAATACCTCAAAGTATAGACTCCACTTCTTCCAACCAAGTCAAAAGCCAATTAGTCTAGACTACTTATTTGACTCCAGGGAAAACATTGTTCCTTCAAGTTCAATTTAGTTCCACTAAATGTATGTTGAATGACTATCCGCAAACATTTACTTGACCCCGAAATTGTACATAGGAGAAAGATTACTTAATTTCTTCCCTAATATTTTGGGTGCATTAAGTCAGTTTGCTAGGGATATCGGATATGATTATGGCTATAACTCAACTACTGAACGGAAATTTTGCGAGAAGTGGTTCATTTCCTTAGCTCTAGAAACAAATTGAATCTTTCCAAGATCGAGCTGAGTGGCGTACAATGGGAGAAGCCTATGACCAGCTGTGGGCTGATCTGTATATGCCTGTGCTGTAAACGCCGTTTAAGATACAAAAATCAACGACTATTTTGGTTACAATCTGAAGCACCGTTAAGTAGTTTCTTAATTTTATTTGTAGCTATGTATCTCTTCTCGTGAAAATTCTCGACACATTCTATTCTCTGTTGATAGATCCATTTATGGGTGCTTCTCAATTCCAGGTATCTTAAGCCGTCACGCATCAACCACATGCCGCCTCTTATGGAAGGGGAAGCTCTCGCATCCAGGGTCTTGGAGATGGGACCAGTTTCTGCTAAATTTTTAGGGTGAGTAGTATTATTTTATAGTTCCCATTTTATGAAACCTTGGACTTCGTCAATTTTATCCAAATCTAAGCCTGTGTCTACACATTATTGGACGATAGGTAATAAATATTGATTGAATGTATGAAAAATTTGAGGGAGTTGAGGAAATATTAAAATATTTTGTAGAGCGGGTCACTCACGTAGGTAATTTTCACTGAAAATTGTTCGAAGTGGCTGGGTGGTTTAGGCTTCGGCCGTGAAAGATGAGCACTCAGGTTCAAATCCCAACTCCGATGTTAGTAAGCTCGGTGTTTTTTCATTCATAATTAGGACTACTTATATTTATAATTTAGATTTAGAACGTTCAACATAATTTTCTTTGATTTTGGATTGAAGTTTAACATGCACTGAATTCGTGAATGACTAATTTCTCTCCGATTTCATTTTTCTGTAAAAAATGCCCAATTTTAATTTTTGTGATGTATAAAGTAACCGTGTGGTGACGGCAGTAAGAATACATTTGTCACCACCCCAACTCCTCCTGCGGGTGTCGTACGAGTCGACTAAGGGATTGAAGTGTCACAGACCATTCTACAAGATTGATGATGGGCAACAGCGTCATCATAGTGGACACATTGCTGCAATCGCCAATCCGCTTGCCCAGCGTGGCGATTATGGGCATTTACCTCCTAATGCTGCTATACGCATAGTTGATAGGAGAGGCCTACGTGCAGCAGTGGACTATCATAGGCTGATGATGATGTGATGTGATGTTTTTTTTTTCTATTGCAGACCTGTGATACTAGAAGTGCCTCACTACGCTTCGTTGCGAGGCAAGGAGCGAGAGATCGTGATTCTGCGATCTGACAACGGGACCAGCTGGCGAGAACACAACACCGACGCCACTGATGATGTGGTCCAGGATATCCTGCATGAAACACTTGAGATCGAAGGTCGGTATGAAGATGAAGTAGATAGTATAGGTGATGAAAAGGATTCTTGTTAAAGTTCAAATTAATTAATTAAAGAGCTAAGGCATTTTAATAGTAGGTATGTATGGACAATGACAAATAGGTAGAATTTTTGGGCTTTCAACCAATTCACGATTTTATTACTGTCATAATGCTGTATGTTGAATGCTGTTATATTATAATAACAACTAGCAAGCCTAGTTTATAATTATAATAGTGCTGTTACTATTAGCTATGTAAATAACTTAATGATGGTTTATTTTTCATAACAATAAGAAAAAAAAACATTCTAATAATGGTTCCTAATAAGTTATAGTTAAAAGGCGGAAAACATTTTGATGAAATCCTTCTGGGTCCTTTGTCACTAACTAGCACTGAATTGTTTTAAAGACATCAAATGGTCTACAGATGGTCCGTTATTGCTTACCATTCTTAGCCAGATAATTCCTATAAAGATTCATGCAAATGCAAATTCCTTACGGTGCTTAAAATGGAAACTTTTACTAAAATGGCTTAGAAATGATTATCATGACACAAATTGAGGTTATCATTACAGACACCAACGAGGACGACAAAGGCTGGGACGCGCCCCGAGTCACCAGGATCCTCACTCATGACTTCCCGCAGTACTTCGCTGTCATCTCCCGCATCCGCCAGGAGGTGCATGCTATTGGACCTGAAGGTAACTATAAGTCTTTGTCAAACATCGTTGCTGATAGCGTCGAACTAACTATTTCTAAAAGAAGTTTAAAATATCTTTGTCTTTCGACTACGATTTGTGATTCATCTATTCTGATTATAATTCTGGCTGTTTTTTGCCAGCCACGATATCACGCAAAAAAACTTCTTTGCCCAAAAATCAAGCACTCACGAAATACATTTTTGTATGAAACGGTCAATTTGTTTTCGTGAGTTGGAGTTGGTCCCGTAGTGAATGAATAGAGAGTAGGAAGAGTGGAGCCGTATTGTATCACCCAACTTGACTATATGCATTAATTCGACGGTCTGATTTTTAATCAAATCATCAATATTGTCCAGGTGGCATGGTATCCAGTTCCGTCGTCCCTCAAGTACAAGCCGTCTTCCCTCAAGGAGCCCTCACCAAGAAAATCAAAGTCGGCCTCCAGGTAAACCTTTTCAAGCCCCGCAAAGGAGTCAAAGACAAAAACCTCAAAAAGATCACGGTCAATAACGTTTCGAAGAAAAAACGTTTCTCGTTAATTTGGTAGATTGTTCAATTTAGCGTTTAATTCAGATAAATTAGATTGGAAGTTTTTGATTTCAGTGTTATTTTTTATGTAGACCAAAAGGTACTGATTTAATTTACAATGATTAAAACAGTGTAGCTGTTAAATTCGAATGTGAGATGTTCCAAAGTATTGGTGGTTTTAGTGAAATTTTATATTTACCTATAATAGCCATAGTTTTAAGTATTAACCATTGTATAACACTGACAAAGTCGGGCAATAATTCAAGCTTATGAATCACATAAACGAATTTTAAACGTCTTATTAACCACTAATATACATTTTGATGTATTTACATTATGTACTTTTATAATTAAGTAATCTTAGAACTAAGTTCAGAATAAGTTAAGTTTTAAAATCAGTTCCATGAACTTGAAATATTTTGGCAGCTAATTTAACGTAAGATTTAAAAAGTATAGAAGCGATTTTCCCGACGTCTAAGTTGCTTTTCGTCTTTATTATTGTATAACTATATTGATTGCCGGATTAGGATTATGTTTGTATTATTTGTATTTGCTATAGGTATCCACTGATTCTACAAATATTTTAGCCTCTCCAGGTTATTTTATAAATTATATATTATTTCATCAATTATGTTTTCGACAGTAATATGAGGAAACAGTCTGGAAGCTCTTAAAAAAACGAGATTGTGGAATTTTACCATCGATCTACAATATTATTATTATTATAGATCGATGATAAATTTCATCAAACCTACAAAATGATTAAATTCAGTACCCCTCTCCCACAGCACACTAAACAAGATTTTCGCTTCTATACAAATACTTTTGATTGCTATAGTAATCATTGTATGTGTTCACTGTTGTCGATGTTTAATTTACAGCCAAATTGATAGTGTTCAATTCATAATCGTAGTTAACCACGTAGAAAATTCATGAACCCGTAACTATAGTACAAATATGAATGCCATTTTACAAGTCAAGTTTACATTTTAAGGTTTTTCCTCATTTTAAGTATTTGAATTAAGAAAATGAAAAACAATGTGTTTAGAATATTTTTTGATCCAAAAAGAAAGGTATAGTAGAAACTAAAATTAACAGAAATGTTGCCAGATTTAATCACAATGGACATGATGACTTGCTAGTCAAATAAACATCTTTTTTCGAACTGTAACTATCGCCTTCTTTAAGAGTTGATGTGGTCCAGCTCTACTTATTTTCTGAAAATAAGTCACTTTGTCTTATGGTCTCGAATCCAATTGGAAAAGTAAAATTTAAAAGAGTACACACTTAGTGAGTAAGAGTAATTTACTAACAAATCTGGCAATGTGTTAAACAAGTATTCATTTTGGTGTGGATTTAGGTAGTCAACATTGATTTTTTAAATGTTTTACATATCGTGTGACACACCGATAGGTATCTACTAAATTACTAATGGTTCAGATTTTGTCATATAGAGACACGTGATTTTAAAGATAAGGTGGTGGGAAATAGTGGAGCTGATATTATCAATATTATTAACAATATTTTCATACTATAAAACTATTTTTTCATCACGAGAATCGATAGTGACGTTATTAACATTGATGATGTCAGGTTAGCTGTTATAGCACTTACATTCGGTCACAATAATTGACTTATGCGTTACTCCATTAGGGAAGTTACCCAATAAATTTAGAATGTACTTAAAAATAATGATGATGTAGATTTAAATTTAAATAAAGTTCATACAACTGTCAATGTCTTTTTAAATTTGAAAGCAAATTTGAATTTTATGAAATCACTGTAGTTTCTCACACATAAAGCGTGTCCAATATTGTTATTTCTCTAGTTGGTCTTTAGGCGAAAGCATGACTTAAAATAAGTATGTTTTAAATTTTAACTATAATGCATTATTATGTACTTATACAATTAATATATTTATTGAAATGAAATGCGTATTATGAATATGATATCATAGTGTTTGTAATTTGGAGTGACGTTTTTAATGTAAGATGTATTTTTAAGTCGAGTGCTAAATTTATTGGGTAATGTACTTATTGTGCTTTATATATATTGTTTGAAATTTTGGGTGGTTTATTCCTAAAGACCAAACGTGAGATGCATGACTATATTTTGTTTGCTATTTTTGTTGGTGTTTGAGCTTCTTTGGTAAATTGTGTGGTATTAGATGCGCATGTGTGAGAAATTTGATGCAAGGTTATTTAAGTATATTTCTACGTATGACATGATCATTTATTTTAAAGCTTTACCTGTGATTTCATATGTTCATAATTGCTTCGCACCTACCTGCTCCACGCCATCGCCACCTGATTTTAATTTTAATAAAAGGTTTTATAAAAAAGTTATTTGCTCGCATAGAATGCTACAAATGCAATAGTGTATTTAAAAAGCGATGTACCAAGATATCTTTAACAAACCCTCGCCAAAAATATTTTTTACATAAAGTAAGTATTGTTTTTTGTATCACCTCACACTTTTGAGCTATTTGCACAATCCACATTTGAGCATGGAAGCGACGTTAAAGCTTTATCGTTTGGTCTTTAGAAAAACAAAACTTTCAAAATTTCCAACTTGATAGTATTAGACTCGGACAAGTCCAAGATTCGAAAATTGAAAAAGGAAATTTTTCGACAGGCTCAAATAATAGACTCTGAGCTGACTGCGAAGCTCTTAGGTCGTGGGGTCGCAGTATCTCCAGTAGTGACTGTTGAGCCTAGAAGGAGGAAGTTCCACAAAGCCATCACCCTGAGCATGCCGGCCCCAAGACCACATACCCAGGGCATGACCAACCAGTACAGCACATCGTCAGCACCAACTCTGAGGCTACTCTGCTCAATATCAGGTACAATTCAATTCCGCTTGTATTCTTCTTGCAGAGCCGATTTGTTACTGGAAATCGTATATTATACTAGTATTTTTACAAGAATTTTGCTATTGTTACTATCTCTTTAACGTACAAGCAAAATACGTATTACTACTTCCAGTAACAGTGATAGAAGTATGTAAAGTGTTGCGATGGAGTATGGCTTATGTTTGCTATAATATTGAGGATACTAAGCTTTGCTGAAAACAGAAGGTAAGTGTGCCTACAAAATTAGGTATAAATTAGGCTTACAAGTAATTCAAGCTTAAATTTCTAGTGCTCCGGTATCTATGGCATACGTACATGGTTTGCCAATATTCCATTACAACACCTTAGCGACGTAGTCGGGTCTAGATGATAATGACATTCAACTCGGTCCATGAACGGATCGAGTACAATTATAACATAGGGTAAAAGCACCAGTAGTCAGCCTTATAACGCCTTTTTAAAATGGGAACGGTCGGTATTTATTCAGGATAAGTCGGATAAATGAACGGATCACATCGTTACATCAACTGTTTATTATAGTTTTAAAACGAAACAAGAAAAAAAATAACAGGAATCCTTAAAGTACCGATAATTTAGTTTAAACAAAAAATGGCACTTTTTCCCAGTACTCAGCCGCCAAAATCCAGTAATCAGCCTTTTCGTGCCCAGTACTCAGCCTTCGTATATTACTATCATAAGGAGATCAAAATCAGCAATATCTATATGAAAATCAAAGATATTAAATATAATTCTTATTCCTTATACTTAACTCTTTTAAATCGAAGACTTACGGCATGAAACCCATTGGCCATACGTAACAAAAAATATTTTTCATGCTCACAGTATATATATTATCTCTTTATTTCTATTAGTATTAATTATAATAAATATAAAAATATCAGCAAAACCTACATAGATCTAATGTTCATTTGTATAGCCAGTCGTATGTAACAGGTCCTTTATTTTTCGATAATTTAGTGTCTTTTTTAATATTACTAGTCCTCAAAGCTGGTTTAAAGAGTAAAATATTTTTTTGGACACAGTATCTATGTTTGTACTTGAGGAGGCTGCTGGCAACGCAATAAACGCAATGTATTTTGTTTAATGAAAAAAATGACTGTGACTATGACTTATGACATTCTCCTTGCTGGGGATTTAAACAGGTACATTACATTAGAAAGAATCGTAACTTTTCAGCTTTTATCACACGTTCTTTTATCTGTTTTTGATTGGGTTATATCCGTTAAAACTGCATCATTTTCTGTCAAACCTGATGAATCAATGAAAAATCTATTTTCTGTTTTCTTGTGCCCTTTTTATTGATTTTACTGGCGTCATTGTGGGTTTGTTTTGTTTTGTGTTTAGGTTTTTGTTTGGTTACAGAGTTTTTTTGTAGGTCGTTGGGTTGAAAGATATTTCTGTTTTTTTCCTAAGACAACAGTTTTTTTTCTTCTTTTTATCTTCTTCTTTTTGAATCCTTGAATTGAATAGGTGATACATCATCTAGTTTTTAGATGATGTAGCACCTATTCAATTCATGACTCTAGGGGCGCTAGATGTTTTTATCTTAAGTATTCCGTTTTCTTGTACCTAAACGTACCTGTACGTAGTTACATAAAATACATACCTATAGGTAGAAAAATAATATTGTTATAAGTTAATAATTATCGATATATTCCTTAATATTATATCGGTGGCTGAGTACTAGACCGCGAAATCCAGTGGTCAGCCGTGATAAAAAATAAAATCAAATGGGGCCGACTACTGGGTTTTATATCAAATTGAATAGGGCATGCCTAACTAAATTTGAAAATTTAAATTTAACGGTCGTAACAGTATATAACAATATCAAATAAAATATTAAATGAAGAACCCAAAGGTCAGCCCCCGGTGGCTGAGCACTAGATACTTTGTTGAAAACTAGGTATCCAGTAGACAGCCCCCTCAATTTATTAGTTAGATCATGATATTTCCACACAAATACGGAGTAATCGAATAGATAAACTAATAAATAAACGAAACATTTACAGAAATCAATAACTTTTAACATCAATATATAGTTTTCTTCCATTTTAAGTGAACACCACGTGCAGTCAAAAATATGGCGGACATGACACTATCGCTCTCGTAGACGAACACCACTTGTAAGAACGAATTTATTGCTTCCCCCGATCCCTCACTGCACTTTGCAGCGCTACGTATCAATAAATTGGGAATCAGAGCTTTTATTTGAGTACCCGCGATTTGTTTATTCGAATAACCGTCCAATTCCCGACCAAAAAACGACTGAAAAGGCCGACTACTGGTTCCTGGCTGACCACTGGGGCCGTTACCCTACTTATCGGTAGAATATAGATTTTTCGCTATTTAAAGATAGAGTAACGATAGATTTTATATACATATCTAATATTTTTTTAATAGTTCAGAACATAGATCAGTCGGTACTACGGTAATAACTAGATTTTTCTATTTGTCATTGACTAGTGTAGCTAATGAAAATTATGAAAGTCATATAGAGATACATCTCCCGATTTTCTAGACAAAGGGATGAGCATGGACATTTGACAGAGTATTAGAGTAGAACATTATTTTCATTTCAATCAAACTTCGAGATGACATCGCGTGACGGAGTAGGGTAGCGGGGATCATTCGCTTATAGCAAATACACCGAGCAGCTATGGGACACGTCCCTGTGTGCGTTTTGTGCGTGTCCTACATTGTCTTTGTTCTCGTGTGTTTGTGTGTGTTGCACGCTCACCGTGTGTGGCGCTATATAATGTGCTGCCACCTATCGGCGCGCTACAGGGGTATTTCGCAAACGATCTCTCGAAGGTAAAAAATTAAAAATCTTAAACTCTTTAAAACAAACGAAATGTCGGTTAAGTTTCATTTTATTTTCAGTTCAATATTAATTTGTACCTTCTCTTCGTTTAAAACTTTACGTTCAGAATTTTTTCATAAGTCATTATTTCGGTGTGATACTTATACTTTGCGCAATGTAATTACTGTTGCTTGAGAAGTATAATTATCGAATGCATCGATTTTCTACCCTCTTTCACTATTCGAATGCTTTTCCATCTCTTGCTTTTCATCCATTCTTCCTCTTTGCACGGGCTGAGAATTTTACGCTTTACTAACTCACATTCACTCTGTATCATAACATTCAAACCCTTGGGATCAAGAGAATGCACTGCGATAAAATCACTGGACGTTATCTGTTTAAGCAAATGTACAAACTAAACAGGACCTAGACTTCTATTGCAATCTTTATTGGCACATTTTAAGAGACTAACACACGTAAAATAACCGTTGAAATTTAGCTTAAGGGCAACAATAGATAATTATGTCGGTGCCAACTTCGTCATCCTCATTCATTCTTGTGCGCCAACGTTCCTGATATTTGATTTCTTTGCTTGTGACAACCAAAGTTCTTTTCCAAAACGGCCTATCAGTTCTGTTTTTCTTCACATCATCTTGACTTGTCTCATTTCTGTTCTGGTCATTATTTCACTATTATGTATTGTTTCGTTCTAATTTTATTTAAATTTGCTTTTAGGTTTTAGTGAATGTCCTTCGAGAGATCTGTTATTCGGAAACCAAACCTGCTGTTATGGCACAAACATTCGTTTGAAAATTTAGAATCATTTTGATTTGGACGATAGCACCGTTTCTGAGAGTTGTGACCGTACATAGTGTGCCACATATTCAGTCACTTTTTTATTTATTAGAATTATATAACGGCGTTATTTGTTTTTTTGTGTGGTGTGTTGTCTTTGCTTGTTGTGTGTTTGCTATAGGCCGTTTTGGAAATATTATTTTTACTTCGTTTTTTTCCTTATTCTATCTCTAATTCTTCTGCATCGGTTTTTCCTTGTTATGATGGAACTTTAATTTTAATACTTATATTTATATATAAATCTGTCAAATTTTAAACACTTATATTCGAACATATATTTAGATTTATGATAGCAATTGGATGGTATAGTAGAGAGAAATAGCTAATACGTAGTTATCGCTGCTAATACCAAAGAAATAAAAATGCTTCAGCATGTACTAAATGGAATATTATGTTCAAAAGCAGTTGAAAAAGTGTGTTAACCGCTGAGCTGCACTAGCTTTGACAGTATTCCAGAAAACTTAAATAGCAATTTATGTAGTACCATAAGATTTAAAAGCAGTATATAGCATGAATGTGAAAGAAGGTGATACTGTAAAAGCAGTAGATGACGAGGACTCTGATGACAGGCGGGACGAACAGAGCGCACTGGGAAGACGTCACGGAGAACACGCCGCTCACGTTCGTGAACGATTGTGTTTCGTTCACCACGACGGTTTCGGCTCGGTACTGGCTGATTGATTGCAGACACGTCGAAGATGCGACGAAGATGGCGACGGAATTATACAGGTAATAAAAATACGATGAAAAGACTTAACAAAATGGATGGTGGAGCTACAATGTCGTTATTCAAAATTTTAACAATGTATACCGTTACTCTGACATCATCAACATCAAATTGCCTTATCTTAATTTACCAGATCACATATTTACCAAAATATATTTTTGGTTTATTGGCATAGGTAACATCATCGCGGTCAATCAGTTATGCACTTATAAGACCAAACTCATGTAAACTTCTTATCATATATAATTTTAAATCGATATTAAAGTTTAAAAACTTAAAAAATGTATTCCATCAAAATTTACATAATCGGAGTGCAATTACTAATTAATCAAGATAATGGAGTGCCGTATCACAACTTACCTACTAATTTATAACTTATTAATAAAATTGGCCAGCTCATGATAAACACACTGAAGAAGGTAGTCATCATCACTACATAGTATAAAATAAAGTCACTTTTTCTGTCCCTATGTCCCTTTGTACGCTTAAATCTTTAAAACTACGCAACAGATTTTGATGAGTTTTTTTCAATAGGTAGAGTAATTCAAGAGGAAGGTTTTTATGTAGGTATAGTACCCGTGCGCAGCCGGCGTGGGTCGCTAGTATACCAATAAGTACCAGAAAGTCGTATCATCAACACGAGTTCCCAAATTCTCTTTAAGGTCACCCCCACCCCCTAGTAAACCATTACCTTATAAATAATACATTTGTTTTAGCCGTGTGGTGACGGCAGTAAGAATACATTTGTCACCACCCCAACTCCTCCTGCGGGTGTCGTAAGAGTCGACTAAGGGATTGAAGTGTCACTTACCATTATTTAATGAAAGATTGTTGATGGGCAGCAGCGTCATCATAGTGGACACATTACTGCGATCGCCAATCCGCTTGCCCAGCGTGGCGATTATGGGCATTTACCTCCTAATGCGTCTATCCGCATAGTTAATAGGAGAGGCCTACGTCCAGCAGTGGACTATCATAGGCTGATAATGATGATGATGAATACATTTGTTTACAGAGAAGCGATACATGTGCCATTCATGGCAAGATTTGTGGTGTACGCGAAGCGCACTGATGACTGTCAGGCTCAACTGAGGATGTTCTGCGTTACCGATGACAAAGAAGACAAGGCATTGGAGCGCATCGAGCGGTTCATACAAGTCGCCAAGAGTCGGGATGTTGAGGTACACAAACTTGAAGCAAATTGACAACTCGCTAAAAAAAATTGGTTGCCTGTAAAGTCGGTATACGGGCGAAAGTTTTACGTGACAACGACTTTCACTTTTTATGTCTGTCTCTCTCGCTCTTAGGCGGGCTAACCATGCCCGAGTGGAAGGGACGCGTGCCTCTCACTCGCTCTCATTGTGAGCGCATAACGTGAGTTTCTTGAAGTGTCACCCGGCAAACCAATTTATAAGACGTTGTCACGTCAAAAGGGTATAGCTCGCCGGCCATTTCGGGCAACGGAAAACAGTATGCAGGGTGACATTTTGGTCGTGGAGCAGGAGCAAATAGGGAACTAGGGATGGTCATTGGTCACGCTGAGCAACTTTAACTATGGAAACTAGGGTGGTCCACGACAGTATGAAGAATTTTTTTTTCTAAATATCTTATTTTGTCAGCCGCCGTAGCCTAGTTGGTAGTGACCCTGCCTACGAAGTTGGAGGTTCCGGGTTCGAATCCCGGCGAGGGCATTATTTGTGTATTTATTTATCACATATATTTGTTCCTTGGTCATGGCTGTCTATGTATTTAAGTATCTATATGTATCTATCTATTATATAGGTACTCGTATATCGTCGCCTGGTACCCACATCACAAGCCTTAATTGAGCTTACCGTGGGACTAGGTCGATTTGTGTGAGATGTCCCAAGATATTTTATTTATTTATTTATCTTATACCTCTACATGGCCTCATTTGTTCTATTATATAAAAGTAGTCTATATACCAAATTTGAGGTAATTTGCTGATTATTTACTGGTCGCTCAAAACGGTTAAACTTTCGCTGATCTCATACAAATCAAAAATTTACACTTCACAAAAATTCTAAAATTGAAGCAGAATATGCTTAAATAAGTAGGCCTTATTGAAAATCTATAGTTAAAGCCAATGTTAACTCACATTAGTTTAAAAAAAATTGGGGAGATTTTCATTTCATACATTTATATTATGTATTATGTATGTACTGCCAAATTGTCGAATTTTGAGCGACCTCTAAATTATGCTCGATTACTCTGAAAATTGGTATACATTACTTTTAGGACGTGTACAATAATAAGCCCTGTGGAGCGGGAATATAAAATTTTTTTTTTGGACCACCCTAATGGAAACAACCAAGAAACCGCCAATTTAAGTTAAGACAAACCGTTAAGGTTCAATTAGCTCATAATTTGGAGCAAATTTTCGCAATTTCATGGTTGTCTCCATAGTGAAAGTTGCTCAGCTTGATCGTCTCTAGTACCCTGTTCACTTTTGCTCCACGACCCAGACGTTACCCTAAATATGCCAATGTATAGTATGTATTTCATTAAACTTATATCCCCTTATTCATAAACGTTTGTTAACCTAACAAGCCGCTAGTAATTGTGTGTCCCTTTTGCTCTTATGGAAACATTGTTAAGACCGAAAGGGACAAATAGCCTTGGGGAGTTGTACCATTTTTCTCTAGGGCTACAGTACAGAGACATTTCTGCCAATCGTAGATCATCGGTATCCAGGGTTTAAGAAAAGATTCTGTGTATGTGCATGTAATTCCAGATCCGTAGTCCGCCATTCACAATTTAATTAAAACTACATTTAAATATGTAATGCTGTAGTGTTCAGAATTATGAAAATGTCCCAAAAAGTCCTCGAAAACTCTGTATTTGCAATTTACATGCTTTAGCTTGATTTTGGCGTCATTGTCATGCAAAGTAAAAATTAAACACAGTAAAAACAGTAATGAGTGCAAAAAATAAACACTCAACTGGCTTTTTGTCACTTAGGTCCACGAAGGAAAGCCCATCTACCTCGAATTTGGCGGCAACCTAGTCCCAATAGCCAAGTCCGGGGAACAGCTGACCCTACCCTTCCGGGCATTCCGGGAGAACCGAGTAGCGTTCCCGGTCATGATCAAGACTCAGGACCTGGAGCCGATGTGCAGGTGCCAGTTTATGAGGGATCCAAAGGTGCCGAAGGGAGAACCTTCACCTACTCCTGTAAGTATATCATTAAGTTTAATTCATATATAAGTGAGGAGGCCACTATCATAAAGTAGGTTTACAACTAAGCTTTTCAACAAACCTAAAAAAAGTCAAATACTTTATTTATACTTTAGCTTTTATAAAAAGTATCGATTATCATAAAGACGCCCAGATTTATTAAAATAACAACACCAAAATAATATTATCGACGAAACAACAATATAGACGTTATTGTCTTATGATAACTGAGCAGGTTTTAGAGACTTCAAAAGATGTCTAGGATTTATAAATTATAATACGACGTTTTTCTGCCTAAAATGTTTAAGCTCAGTATATTATTTAAAATACAAATGAAAATTACCAGATCGCAGTCCTCAATATCATGGTGCCTGATGAGTTACCGGTGGAGAGGATGTCACCAGTACCCACCGATACCGTGCCAAGAAGAACTGAGGAGCAGGAATTAATTTGGAGACAAAGGCTCAATGATCCTGGGTAAAAGGACTTTTTACGTTTACGTTTCAGCTGAGATTTTTAGTGACGAAACTAGCAATGCACGTCGACAATTGAAACTAGTGCGTAATAATACTACGTTATCAGTAACTTTGAGCATTTTTTGCGAAGTTGTACATTACGGTCGGTTGCAAAAATGTTGTACATAATTAAGGCCTTAATCAAAACAGAAATCACGATCGCGTCAATTGTATTATGAAAGTAGTCATATTAATTATAGTGTTTAATCTGTCCAACAACCATTGGCAGTTGAAAGAGGCCTCAAATTAAAAATATTTAAGCGCGTATTGTTAATCGCTCATAGAAAATTTGAATTTGTCGCCTTTTCACTGACAGAAACGAAACACAAAAGTTACGTTAATAGCGAAGTTCACGAAATAATTATGTTAAAGGTTTGAAGATATCTGCAATCTTCTCGGCAAAGACTGGGTAGCTCTGGCTTATGAGCTGGGAGTCAACGTGGCCACCGTTAACCAGATCCAAGCCAAGAGGATCACGACGTCAGAACAAGCGCAGCTGATGATGAAGCTGTGGAAGACGCAGTCGGGAACTAAGGCTCAAGGTAAACGACTAAATATCATTGGATACAAGGTCAATGAATCAAAGTGAATAAAAGTAATGAAACTACGAGCCATTTTTTTCAAATTGATCTCCTATTTTTTTGGAATTTGGAACTTTTAATATGATTTCCACTCAGAGTCGCGAGCTTTTTTGATCCTGGATGGAGATTTTTATGGCGATAACGAAAAGGAAAGTTGAAAAATATATGCAAATGTTAGGAAACAAAAAATCTCCTATTTCGATGAAAAGAGCTCACGATTCTGAGCAGACATCATATAAAAAATACCTATTACAAAAACACTTTTTTCTAGGTATCGAGAAATCAGCCCTTACTTTTTTTATTTATATTTTTAGATAACTCATTAGAACTGGCGCTCTGCCGCATTGGAAGGGATGACATTATAGCATCACAGTCAGAAGAAACGAATGAAAGGCGCATACAACGTAATATCTACCAAGAAAGACAAGCATCAGAAGAAATAGAAGCTTATAAAGGTAGAAACTGAAATTTTCTGTGTTTGACTATTATCTGTCTGAATTGTAATTGTGACTACGTAGCATTAGTTGACGTTACTTATGGCTGGAGAGCTGACGATTGGCATCGGTACAATGTCACATGGGCTTAGCTCTAGCACTTTATTGCAATATTTTCTGCGTAAATAAATATATACCATTTTCTTTTATAGCCGAAGAAGACAATAAAATCAAAGACAGGCGATTTGATGGTGACATACCAGAGCGGTTGCGCAAAGAATCTGATCAAGACCAAGATGAAGCAAAGTACTCTCCAGAAGAAAAGTCTGTTGTTGATAAAAGTGAGTTGGAAAGGACACCTACACCTCCTACGCCAAGCGAAGAAAGCGAAGAAGACGAAGGTAAGCAATAGTAACAAAATTCTTGTATTGATTGAATATATTCTTCACTATGAAATCTATAATCAATTAAACATATTTTCTTTTTTATTGAAGATGTGAAGCGCAGTGTAGCTGAAAGAAAAGAACAGATAACAAGAAAACTTAGTCAAAGTAAAGTTCCGGCTTCTAAACAGAAAAAAGAAATTAGAGAGGAAATCATTGAAATAAAGACTCAAATTAAACCGGACATTAAGAAATTCCATGATATTGAACAGCAAGTTAAGGAAAAAGATCCTAAATTAGAGCGAACGCGCTCAAAAACTTCTCCTGATACAGTAGATGAAGAGCAAGAAATTGAAGTTCATAGAGAAGAAATTATAGAAGTAGTTAAAGAAGAAATAAAGCCTGTAGAACGACCAGTAGAGCAGTTTAGGAAATTCGACCCGTCGTCACCTGCTAAACCTACTCCCAAGCATTTGCAGAGGCATATGAGAAATGAATCAATGCGATTCCCATCAGGTGATTTTTCAAATGTCACTATCACTCCTAGAAAGTCTGTAACAGCTGAATCTTCAGAAGTAAAAACTATAGTAACGAAATCTGAAACTAGCAAAGACACAATTTCTCAAAAAGAAATAGATAGTTCAAGAGTTGAAGAGAAGCTGGATGATGGAGAACGGTCGCCAGACTTGGTCGATGACAAAGATATAGCCGAATTACCTTTGAAGGATAAGATTAGTTCATTTGAATCCAAAATGTCAAAAGACCTATCGATAGATTTACCTAAAACAACTGTTAAATTAACCAAAGAAGCATTGAAAAAGCACACGCTTGAGCAAGAGCAAGGTATTGAATACACCCAAGAGTTTGTAAGAGAACAATCGAAGCAAATATCAAGTATTGATATTCAAGAACATGTCACCCATAAAGTTTCTCATGTGGAGACACATATTGAAACTCACGTAAAGTCTGTAAAAGATACCATCCAGCAGTTTGATTCCAAAATTAAAGTTGACGATAAGGTTAAACCTATGCCCAAAACAATGCGAACTGATTCGACATTAGTGCAAGTGTCTTCTGAGGAAGACAGCGAATTTTTAAAGAAATCAACAGATTCCGAAACTGAAACGGAGTCCCAGACTACTGTAAAAGTAGAAAAAGATGGAAGTAAGTCCAGAATACCGAGGTTTATTGGAGATGTATTTGAACCAAAAGATAAGGAAGAAAAATCTAAAAAACCAATAGACACGGATAAACAAAACGGCACCGCGTCCATTGCAGTTAAAGAAAAGAAACTAGAAAAACAAATGACAAATGAACTGCGAACCAAGGTTAGTGAAGAAGAAATAACTGAAACACTTGAGGAGAAAGATGTGTCGACAAGCGATCAATTAAAAGAAAAGGTACCCAGTATCAATAAGATTCAACACAAATCTTATAATCGAAACTTAAGTTTAAGATCTAAGTTGTTAAACTAACTCGTATTGATTTGTTTTAGGTATCAGCTCAAATGAGTGTTACAAGTACAAAATCTGATACAACCAAGCCTACTAAAACTGACTCAATTGGATCAGATCTTCAAGATCTGGTCGGACGCAAAGTCTCGCAAGAGTCGCCTATACCTTCTGCCTTTGATAAGGCTGATTCGTTGGTAGATTTGCAGCATAGCACTGAAAAGGATGTTAGTTTCATCTCTCAAACTGAGTCTAAGGTAAACTTTTGTTTGTTTGCTGCCTCGCTGTGATATATTGCTTGAAGCTAAATACACTCACAAATACATTTTGCTTTAGCTGATAAAAAGTATTCATATATTTTTATCACCTCAGGTCTACTCCAAAGATTCAAAACATCGTAGTGATTCCTTAGACGAAGCCTCACAGTTTTCTGATTTAGACGATCAATTAGGAGCAAGCCCTGCCCATAGACCCGTGTTAGAAAAAACTGTCGAAGAATCAGTTGTTACTTCTACTGGAGTCAGTAGTAAAGAAACAACGTCGAAAGCTCAAACGTTAGAATTTTTAAAATTCGAGAGCGAATACAGTGCTCAAATACACGCCTCCAATTTAGCAGGAGAACAGGACAAGGTATATTATCATAATTTATTCATATAATATAGAAATAATTTGATGAAGTTCTAAAGAAAAATGACTCTCCTATTTAATAAATCATTTTATTTCATAATAATCATAATACAAAACTTTGAACTTAAAAACACATTTGGTATTATGGACATCAAACTTGATCAAGAATGCAATCTAAAAAATATCCGCCCATTTTCATAAACGACTCCTAACTTAGTAAGCCGCTAAGTATTGTTTGTCCATTTCAGTCTTATCAGTATGTCGAAAGGGGCAAACAATACTTAGCGGCTTGGTAAGTTAGGAGACGTTTATGAATGTGAGGTTGATAAACGATTCATAACAGGTTTTTTTATAAATTTTATATTTTTATTATTGTTGAAGATATCACCAAAAGAATCGCCAGTTATAAGTGCGAAGGCACGCCAGTTTATTGAGACAGTCCCTGAAGATGACTCGGTTCAAGAATGTTTCTTCTCAAAGCGCATATACTCAGATTCTCTAGAAGACTCGGAACATACTGATTCAAGACGCCATTCCGAAGCCGATTCTCTGAAATCAGACCAATCGGATATGAAAGCCAAAATATCATCTTCTGATTTTGATGAAAGAGCAGAATTTGAAGAAACTATTGATTCTGGTAGTGGATTTGGTGATGAGAAATTCGAGGAGAGTGTTGCTGGTTTCACTTCTATGAAATTTGAACCTAAACGCACTGACTCAGATAAATCAGAATCTGATAAAGAAGTAGATCCTGTTTTTAAGAAAATGACTCCAAAGCGTCATTCAAGGACAGAATCTGTGTCAATAAGTAAACTAAGTGATTTAGAAATTGACAAGCCTAAACAAGAAAAACAAGAGTTCCAAGTAATAGTGACAGAAGCAGAAGAGGTTGACAGGTCATTTGAAAAAGACGAACCATCCGATAAAATTTCTTCCGAAAGTAGCCGAGAAATTGAGATTTCAGATCGTAAATCTTCGGAAGGTGTATCCGATAAAATAAGTTCGGAAGACGCTGTTACTGAAAAAAAATCTTCATCTGAAGAGTTCGCGGCAAAAGACGAGCACGTCGTTTTACAAGAAAAGGAGGTGGTTGAAATTGCCAAACCTTCGCCAAAAGAAGTCGAACCGGTGCAAGCAAGAGCACAAGTTGTCAAGGAAGATACATTAGAAAAAGGTATTGTTTGTAATTGATAGCATTAGATCTTAACTAAGACAATATAGTAAACAGCAGAAAACGCTCGAGTTGTTCTCTAATCTATATTACATTTTTAGTCTATTTTATTATGCTTATATTTATGTTACAGTCGACGTAGTAAAACGGCAATCAGTAACATCAGCAGGATCTGGTTCCATAAGTGAACTGCGTCTAGAAGAGAAACGTCTCTCAGATGCTCATAGTTTAACTGAGTCCCGAGACTACACTTTCGAAGAATCAGAAGACGATATTGGAACTCAAGGTACTCATGTTGCTGAAGTGTCTAAAACAATTGAACATAAATATGACGTTGACACGAAAACGAAACCTATAGCAGGTAATAATTGTAATGTTATTACTTTTTTCGTATACATATTATAGTATCAGTGTTTTACATTGTATTATAAAATACTCAATTTCAGGTAAACCAGAATCATCTAGGTTGTTTAAACTTCAGCACGGTGATTCACTTGACGACGTAGAAGGCTTTCCAGAAGACCACGTAACAGAACATGTCCATAAGCTACCTCACATTGCTGAAATCGGGTAAGAAGATTTGACTTTAAAATAATAGTCTCAAATTATTTACTTGATTAATTTAAAAATGCATATGTTTTCAGGACTACACAAGATAGGGATATAACAAAAGAATTTCTAAGTAAAGAAAGGGAAGAGCAAATGAAACGGGAGAGTATACATATTACGTCGAAAATATCTGAAACTGTTAGCTCCAAAGATGGACCAATAGAATCAATAAAAGTTTCAGGAAGTAAAATACCCGTGAGCATTACAAAACAAACTGAAAAGCCAGAAGGTGTAAGTTTCAAAGAGGGACCAGTAGAAGAAATTAAAGTTTCTGGAAGTAAAATACCAGTGAGTATTATGAAACAAGCTGAATCAACCCATATTGAAACAAAAAAAGAAGGATCTACAGTAGTCGAAAAGACCACAACAACTAAAATTATTGAAACTACGGCTACAGACAAAAAAGATATACAAATTAGGAAACAAACTGCGATTAGTGAAAGTAAATTTGACGTATCTAAGATACGAACTGATACTCTTGGTCATTTTGATATTGGAGATGATACAAAAGAAACGAAAGAAGTAAAGAAATTTGTGCCTAAAGACTTAGATTTACAAGAAACACATGAAATTACAAAGGAGCAAGTAAAACCAGTCATAGACGACATATTACAGAAAGGAACTATTGCAGCAGCTTCAAGAAGTCCAGTGAAGGATAAGGACATCAAATCTATTACGAAAGATTTAGTAGAAACGGAAAAGAGATCTTACGATGCTAAGGCTCCCCACAAAGAGGAACGCCGACATTCTTGCATCAGTCCTGCAATTTCTCTTGAAAGAATAGCAGAATCTGAAGTAGAAACAGAAGAAGAGACCAAAAAAATTCCAAGTGTAGTTCAAGAAAGCAAAGTAGTTCAAGACATGAAATCAACTATTAAAAAGTCTGATTCAGCAATGAAACAAATGGCTGATAATATTGAAATAATTATTAAACAAGCTTCTGAGGATGTTGATCTGTCTTCAGATGAACCTCTAGAAGCAGCTGAAACTCAGGATACAGCAGGGCAAGTATCCGTTGATTCGATCATAGAAGAAGCTGTTACTACCGTGGAGGAGTATTTAGATTCCAAAGATAAAGTAAAGGAAAAAGAAATAGAGCCTAAAGAAATTCCGGTTGAAGAAACTAGGAAAGTTATCAAAGAAAGACCTGGTTTAATGAAATCTTTGTCACGAGATAGCGGTGAAGTCATGATAATGCCCAAGAAAAAACATGCTAGGACATTTTCAGTACAAAGCTCTCCAGATGAAGTTGAAGAACAAATATACACAGATTCTGAATCAGGTATATATCATTTGTCAACGTAATTCATCCAAAATCCAAATCATGCCACTAAATCCATAATTGTTTCAATTGTTTTAGATATGGATAAGGCCAAAGTGCTAGAAATTATCGAGCCTCTTTCAGACGTTGACGGAAAAACACCTGCTTCAAGTTTCGATCCCAGAAAGATTAGGACGGACTCTCTTGATGATGCTGATGATTTCCCGGAAAAAGAGGTATTTTTATTAAAGTATTTTTCTTCATAGGTAAGAGTATCCGAGATTTAAACCATCTGTCTATCAATTTGATTAAAAATATTTACATATGCAAATTTATTACTTCGTATCTTTATTAATAGAACCTGATATTCAGGTTCCCATTGCTGGGCACATGCTTTCGTCACATCACATCGTATCTTCCAAGATGTATTTTAGTAATACGATTCCAAGTTGTATACTGTGTTCTGCAAATGAGATCTGATCAAAAAATGTTATCTTAAATAAACAAAAACAAATTGTCACAACGGAAGGTCATCGCTGGCTTTGCCAGTATTAATGCTTTGTCAGATACATTTGGTAACAATATTTCTTTTTTTTTTTTGTTCTTGATGGTCTGTGCTTATCCGTTTGTAATTTATTTTGTCATAAATAAATGTTTCTTTCTTACGTTCTTAATTCTTTAACTCTTACGTTATTTCAGATGGAAGACTTCGGAGACGAAGTTAAGTACAGTGACGACATTCCCACATTCCATGAAAAAACCGATCCCAAAGATCCTACAACATCTAGTTACAGTACTTCCCAACAAGACGAAGAAGACAAGTTTTCTGAAAAATTTACGAAGCGGACGCAATTCGTTGACAGCGTCATGCGGTCAGATCTCGTGTCAAAGTCAACAACAGAATCCTCAGTCACTACTGTGGTATCCTCTTTAACAAAGTCATCGGACGAAGACCAGAAATCTGTATTGGCAGACGCCACATCGGCTGATTTATCTAAAATGAGTGGAGCCGATTTGGTTAAAGATCCTTCAAAGACTTCAATGGAGACTAAAGATTACGAAGACGAAAAAGACGTTGATAAAATACTAGAAGACCATGGTACTCCTGAATTATCAAAAAAATCTATAGATTTAACGAAAGATTATTCTAAATCATCAATTGATAGTAAGGATACCTCTAGGGACTTTGCCACTAATGAGTTGTCAAAAGATTCAACAGTAGACCTAACTAAAGACTTTTCGAAAGCATCCGTAGAAAGTGTGAAAGATACATCAAGATCTATCGATGAGAAAACATTTTCTGAGGATCATTCGTCGTTAGATGTGTCAAAAACTCTTGCATCTGATGGATCAGATGCTATTACTATTAGCCGGGAGTTTCTTGAAGAGGAAAAATCAGCATCTAAAATAACAAAAGTTTCCACAAGTTCATCACAAGAAACCTCAATTTTAACTGAAAGTAAGTTTTTAAGTGAGCACGATGACAAATCTAAGACATTAGAAAAAAGTGAGCCAGAAAAAGATTTCTTGGGTGAAATGGAGCAGAAAATAGAAGAACTTAAGTCTGAAGTAGTAAAAGAAAAAGAAGCGCAGAGTGAAAAGATTAAGGCAGAGAGCGATACGCTAGATATAGAGGATGATGTAGCAGATGATGTTCCTGATATGAAAGAGCTCAACAGGCGTTGCTCGAATCTTCTAGAAGATATATCTGGCGCTCAAGGTGCTCTAATTAGAATCGACTCAAGCCACGTAACTCATGGTAAAAATCAAAGATTTTAATTAACAAGTTGTAAAGTTACTGTTTCTAAGCATTTAATGCAATGCAACCAATAGCTCCCAAACTACAGATACTAAAACACTACCTACAGTAAAGTTATATTGAAAATGGTATAATTGTTACAGATCTAGCATCAAAGTTTTCAAAGACACCACCACCATCTCCCGTTGACCTGAATGTAAGGGATAAAGCTAAAACTGAAGATGGTACAGGCGACAAGCCTACCGGGCTGCAACTTAGAGGTAAAATAGAACTTAAAAATAGATTTACCATTACCATGTGTGAATTAGTAGAATAGTTAGCAACGTTAGATAGATAGAAGACGATGGCGGAAAAGTAAAATACCAAAACGGGCACAAGATGACTTTGTTCAATTTATTTACAGTAACATACCACGTGTATTATTAACACATCGTTGCCATTTCCTAATATTATAACGATTTAACTTTTCCGACTTCGAAACGAATTTATCGGTAGTAAGTAATGAAGAATGTAGGTATTATACGAACTTCACAGTGTTTTGTAGGTTAGTGATTAGTAAAAGGCTAACACTTTGTAGTTTTTGTTACAAAAATACAGGTTTAATTTAAACGTATTGGTGTTCTCGATAACAATTTATGTGTCTTTACTATGACCCTGGCCGTGCGTCGAAATGACGATTGCGTAGTTTACTTTCTAGAAATTTATCGCTAAATATCGACTAATTTAAAAACGCCTTTTATAGATTTTGCTCAGGCAAAGATATTCAAACATAAAGACGTCACTTTTCCTTTTTTTTGTTTTGAAACTCATTCTGCCTAAAACATATCTTAAGAATCACTTTGAACAATCACAGACCAATGCAAATTCGCCTAGCATAGTAACGTCTTAAGGTTTGGTCGCTTCATTATGTGGTTAATGCCAGTTACACTTGAACGGTTTAGCTAAATCAGTTAGATCTAGTAGTAGTGTGATGTAGCAGCTATGTAGAAGCTAATCCTACGCAGGTTCCGACTCTTCGTTCCTGGACGCCAGCCGGCAGTCTCCCCGAGCCTCGTCTGCTGGTGACAGCATGATCAGCGAGACTGAGGCTCACCAAAGCGGTCAGTATGTTAGGGCCTATCATGTCCTAGGATTTGGGAAAATTGAGCATCCACTGGAACTTTCACTAGAATAACTAATGAAGTTTGAATTGACGCCAGGGTCGTAATCATTTATAAAATAATTGGACTTCACTAATTAGTTCTGTAAAGGACGAGTATATCTAAATTTCACAATAATATATGATGACGTGCAGTGCCACCTAGTTTTGGAGATAAAATTATGCCGATTTTTCCAACTGCAATAAGATATTATAGTTTTTGTCTATATGGTCAAAGAAAGTAGAATTTTAATAGAAGTAGTAGAAAATTTGGAAGAACTGCTTACGACAGCTTGCCTAGAAGTAAAGCAACTTCATACATGTAATCAGTACTAGCAAAAATTTATATTGGTTACTTAGATCAGATTTTAAATACATATCAAAGTGTTAGAACAAATCTAAGGTCGCGTCGGTATTTGTAATTCATCACATTGGTTTGGTAGAAATAAAGATAGAAGGTACATTTTAAGTTAAATACATAGTACATATTATTTATCGTACTATAAAAGAACAGCTGCAAAAGCTTGATTATAGTAGTGGCAAAGTAGAGTCATAGCGAAACTTTACTCTTAATTTTAGTAGAAATTATCATCTAGAAAGCCTTTTTTGCCACAGTGTTTCGTTCAACGCAGTTGATCGCATGTTTTTCATACACAAATAGATTGAAAAGACTATGTTCTCACATCGCTTGTTGTAACAAAGTCGGAATTAAGAAAAATAGAGTAGATTGAGATAAAGCACTTTCACTTCACAAATTAAATGGTAGCACGAGTAAAGAGTCAAAATGTATAACGACAAAAAAGTATTTCACCAAAGTAACATTGTGATTTGTTTGCAACCGTCGCATACAGCAGTATTTGTCAGCACAGTAAAGTTTACTTTTTTTCTTGCGGAGCCCTTACGTTGCTATAGGTAAGTGGACTCACGGCGGAATCAGTCATACCATTATTTGTTATCGTCGCTTTTTTCTTCTCGGAAGGTTTATTTGATTCGCAGCTCATTTTTATCACCTTTGAGTAACGTTTCGCTTTGATTCCAAATCTTCGTTTTTTTAACCATTTCTACATTGGAGTAGCTTATGTCGCTGTTTAATTTAAGACTCATTACATCAGTATTATAAGCAAATGTACACGCTTTAGGCGCTTACAAGGTCTTTGTGTAAAATCTAAATGTTGTATTCGAACGAGAATTATAAATAAATCACGAAATCGCAATTTTGTACAAACACTTTATTTATACACCAAATATCACTGAGATGAGAATTTCAGCACAATTTGTTTATAAACTATAGTCGATTTTTAATGACAAATATTTAGGTATGTTCATGTTCTTATATTTATTGTTTTCTTTACAGATTTACTTTCGGGGGCGTCCACGGCACAAAGCACAGCCGCCAGACCAAAATCTCCAACAAGACATTTAGCGGATAACCTATCATTCGTTAATGTTGACCAACCAACTATTACTAGTGGTGCCATTGAACTGGTCGATCGCACAATAAAAACCAGCATGGACGTTATTGACCAAATCACAAAAGAGAAACTTGCTGCACAAATGGAAGACTTACAAAAATCGGGCTCGACTGACACTTTCTACAGTGAATCTCGAGTCGAGACGTCGACATCGTCTTCATCTGTGCACAAAACTCTCGGTGGAACAGAAATGGTTTTCCAAAGCATTGACCCTCAAGCTGTTATGTCAGATATGGTTGCTAAATTTGGGACCACAGGTGATTACAGTACAATTTTATCACACAAAGAAACAGAAACACGTAAAATTAGTGGTCAAGAATACTTCTCTGAAACAAAACAAGTATCGTCATCCGATGATGATTCATTAATCATCAAGACCGAAACTACACATGAGCTACGTGGTCAGGAGCATGAAGTAAAAGAAAAGACTGTTGTTCGACGAGATGGGGATCAGACCGAAACATCACAGAAAAAAGTAGAAAAAGCACACGAAGCTACTGCAAAAAGATCCGACGTTGAAACTAAAACTGTATGTAAGAGTTCAGATGATGCAGAAGTTATAAAAGTAGAAAGAGAATTTCTAGAGCAAGGTTTATACACAGGTCGTCAGACTAAGTCTGAAGAAAGAATGACCGCCATCAAAGATGACACGATAAAGAAAAAAACATGAAGTAAAAATCTCAGAAAGAGATATGTCGCATGAGCAATGGGGCAAAGAATACTTTACAGAACCAGGAGAGCTAGAGAATATTGAAGAAGATGATGATTCTAAATCTAAAACAGCTTTTGTTGATTCTAATCTAAAAATTATTGAGAAAGATGAAGTTGTTTCTAGCGTAGAGGTTTCTGAAAAGGGGAAAGTTATCAGTTCTACAGTGGAACATCACAAAGAAGAATCAGTTATTGAAAGCAAAGAGCACGATGATCTTAGCTCAGATGCTTCTCACGCCACTAGTTTTAAGAGTGAAATGGCTGACAGACGTGGTTCATCTGAGACTAGTCCTAAGAGTAAATCTAAATCTTTCAAGAAAGATAATGAAGTTTATGAAGTAGATTTTATCAAAGAAATTAAAGTTTCGACATCACCAGTCAAAAGCACATTCAGTAGGACTGGTAGTCAAGATACTCATTCTGAATCTGAAGCAGCCCCAGATCTTCCTCATGATGAAAAAACCGGAGATACACCCAAAAAAGAAAAACTAACCAAATCGCCCATTAAAGTGTCTCAACAGCACATTCAAGATCAAGTCTGGGAAGTATCACTACAAAAAGCCGATTCTTTTGAGTTGGCAGAGTCATTACCTAGATCACCAAAATTGAAAACTTCTATTACTGGTACATCAAGTACAATTACAAAAAGTTCAGACAGTGATACAATACTTGAACTAAAAACTGTAGTGGAGACTCGAACGGAAATAACCAAACCTAGCAAAACTGACATGTCGCCAAGTACTTTGGAAATATCCGATGAAATCAGTACAACTTCGAAAGATATTATGATAAAATCCGGTGAGAGCATAGACACAGAATACATGATCAAATCCCTTGAATCTCATGAGGGTGAGGTATTACAAAAATCTATTGACTCGACGATGAGCGTTGAAACGTTACACCCGTCTGAATTTTCCACGGATGCTGCCTACACGGATGCTGATTCAGCTTACTTAACTGGGACAGGCACCGATCATAGGAGAGAAGAATTGAAACTAGTAAAAGAGAAGAGTCTAGAAGACATATGCAGTAGTGGATATGATACTGATCTCTCTTCTGCCGAGTTTCACGCGATGAAACTTGAGTCAGAACGGGTGGACTTAGATTCTTTGATCTCAGCTCAACCACTTGCCGACTTGTCAGTTTTAGAAAAAACGATTGATGAAGTCAAACAATCCCTCGAAGCAGCTCAGGGTGAGATCATAAGCGAGAAAAGCGATGGTAGTAGTAAATATAAGCAATCACCATCTGAATTTCAGTTCAAAATGCTTATCAGCCCCGATAGGCCTGAAGTGATTACAGAAGAACCACACCATGGTGAGGACCATGCTGAAAAACTACCTTTTTCCATCGAAAAAGAAAAACATGTAGTTGATAGCCAAAAATCGGACAGCACCTCACAAGCACACAGTTCACAAGATGAAACAACTATTTCCGATGAAGACAGAGACACAGTACATCAAATGAAAGAATCGAGTCCTCCTTTAGAAGGCGATATTTCAATAAGATCTGACAGTGGCCCCCATTCCATTCTAGAAACTGAAAGTGAAGTCATCCTTTCGGATAGAGAAGGTTCATCAAAAGGCAGTCCCGAAGTAAAACTAAGAGTACAAAAGCACATCAAATCTAAATTAGGTGTTGTCGATCGAAGATCTGCCTCTGAAGTTGAAGGATGGTCAAGTTCAGGATCGAGCCACTATCACAGTTTTGAACATTCTGAAAGTAGACCTTTATCATCAGATGTAGAAGTCATGATGACTGCTCAGAGTGGAACTGACTTTGACACAGCACTGACAAGTCACGACGTGTCATCGCAATCCCTGCGAACATCTAAAGATTATTTCACTGCTGGCAGTTCACTGGCTTCAAGAGACAGTATGAAGAGTCTAGATTCAGATGGCTCCAGTCATGTTGCCAGTATTGATATTTCTGATGCATCTGAAACCCTAGTTCCATCAGCGAACGAGCTAAAAGAAGAGCTAATGGAAAGTAGCACGTATGTTGAACACTTTTTACATGAGACTGAAAAAGAGGCAAAGAAAGATATAAGCGACGAAGAATCAGGTGAGGACGACAAAAAAGTTGAAGATGGTGAGCCAGTTGGTAAGATGAAGAGATCTCATGAGATGCGATTCCCACCAAAAGACATGGTTCCTGAACATTTCCCTCTAGAAAGTGCAACAGAAAGCATCGAAATAGAAGAAGACTCATCCAAAGAAAAGGAGGGTTCAGATACAACAATTTCTAGTCAGCTAAAGACTGACGAAATCCTATCATCATCTATTTCAAAACTAGATATGCCTTCGTCTCAATCAGAACCTGAAATAGAAAAAGAAGAATTGATAGACCAGGTTAAAAAGGTGACCACGCATGAAACAAATGCATTGCCGTTTTCAGTTACTAAAGTTGATAAAACTCGAAGACAGTTTGTTGATGTAGAGAGTGAAATAATTCCTGTGGGTACTTCCGAATATGAAGAAATAGTAAAACATGGCTGCATTATAACAGAAAGTCAGAAATCGCCTCAAGGTAGCACTATCATACAAAAGACTGTAATACATGCCGAAGAAAGTAGGCCCCTTGAATCTGCAGGGCCAGTTGAAGTCAAAGAAGAGTGTGTTATAAAAGTAATAAAAGAGGTAAGCGTTGTGCCATTTCCAATAACAGAAATACCAGCTAGTCATCGGGAATTTGCTGATGTTGAGAGTGAAATCATACCTGTTGGTAGTTCCCAGTATGAAGAAATTTTAAAATCTAAGAGCGATTCATCAGTACCAAAAACTAAAGCTGAAAAATCAGTAGTTAAAACACCTGACTCACAATTGGACAGTAAACAAAGCTCTACGTCAAGTCTCAAAACACATGAGCATATGTCTACACCACATACACCGCTTTCGGCTCCAAGCCAAAGTTCGTTATCTACTGATAATGGGCGTGAATATGTATTAGACGACATGTACGATATCTCTGAAACTCCGGAATTAAGATCAGACCTTGTTACAGAAAGCAGTAGATCCGAACTAGTAGTTACAACGGAAGAGCGAGCATTACACACATTTGAAAAGGAACAAGATTCACCAACGAGTGATGAATTTGAAATGGTTGATAAACCAAGCGAAATGGATGATTTTGTAGTAATTGAAGAAGTTGCGAAGGAAGCTCATGAAAGTGATACAGAGGGTAAAAGTTTGCAAATTAAAGCTTCAAAGTATGAAAAGCGACACGACACTGAAGTAGAAGAATTCCTATCAAAAACTTCAAAGAAACAGGAAAGTACAAGCAGTGCCTCAGGGTCTCTATCCGACGAAGAATTGTTACATTACGAACAAGAACAGAAGAAGCTGCAGGCTCTAGAATTAGCGGAAATTGAAGCTGGTAAGCGATGGATTCAAATGCAATTCGAAGGAGACCCAAGATATGATTATGAAAGAGTTCCTTTAGAAGATATTAAGGAAGAGGAAATGACTGATTTTGATGCTAGTAGGATTGGTAGCTTAAGTTCACAAAAGGAATCTATAGGAAGTTTTGGCAGTTTTAGAAATTCATACGGTAGTCTTTCAGAATCTGAAATGGCATCACGAATGCGATTTAGGATAAAGGGAGAAAATGATGATATTTCAATTAGTTCATTGCAAGAGTTTGAGAATTTGGAGAAGGCACTAATGGAACAATACCAGCAGCATTCATCGTCATCACAGGACTCGCTAAATGGTTCGCTTCCCCGACGTTATGTTCTAAGTAAAAGTCAAGGAGATGATATATCTATTTCAAGCCTCAAAGAATTTGAAGGACTTGAATCAGCATGTTTGGAAGCATTAAAAGCTGAAATATTAGCCAAACAAAAGGAGGCACTTCTCAAAGCCGATCCGAAGGATGCAAGCAGCTTTTTCTTAGAGCAAGAAAAGCGATCATACAGCGGTAGTTCTGAGAGCAGTCCTCCCCAAAAAGGAGGAAGCCCATCTCAAAAAAGCGGCAGTCCATCACAGAAGAGTGGTAGCCCTTCTCAAAAAGTAGGTAGCTATGGCAGCCCATCACAAAAGCTTCTGAATGAATCTGCCGCAATTAGAAAGCTAATTGATCAACAAATGGCTTTAGAGCAAAAACTACAAGAGTCGGTTACTCCCAAAGTAATTACCGTAAAGAAATTTGACGACAGGGGTGCCTTCTTTGTCCCCGAACCTGAACCAGAAACATGTGATGCAAAAAGGGAAGAAATAAAAGAAGAATGCGTAAAAGCTTCTTCATTCGTTTGCGTCGCAGCCCCCAGCGATGGTTCAGCCGAATCAATCCCTGGCGATTGCGAAGAAATGATGAAACTTTTAGATCAAGAAGAGAAAAAGAAAGATCAAACTGTCACCAGAACTTTCACAGATGGCGGTGTCATCGAAGTAGTACGAACGACGACAGTGATCCAACAGAAATTCGTAGACGGAAAGAAAGTATCAGAAACTGTTACAAGTTCAGATCCGGAAGGAGCGATGGATATCCCGGCTAGGGCAAGAGAATTGGAGGATAGCGCGATGTCTTTCGGCTCTGAAATATCTTCATCAATTACATCGCAGCCTTCTGATATGGATAGTTTGATGACGGTTATGGAACGCCAAGTTTCAGGGGAGGTTGTGACGGTCACGAAGCAAACAATCACAATGTCAGACAAGCCCGAGGACCTAGAGTTTTCGAGGGAGAGTAGTGCAGTTCGTGAGCTGTCACCCTCTTCTGGGATGTCGCTGACCCATAGTGTTATCTCTTTTGGTAAACCCTTTACAGATCCAGCTAGCGGATCCTGGAGCGGTCAGGATGAAGAACTCAGCTCATCAGGAAGCTTTAGCAGGTAAGAATTGTATAAATTGTATGCTTAAAACAAAATTCATCCAGCAATGTAATAATCAAACTCTCTATCGTGATGAACAAAATCAATAGACTGAAGTGCCAAATAATTCACAACGAGTGTTCTCTAGGGGTGCACGCGCGGACTTAATGCTAGGCAGCACCGACAGCCTGGAAGCTACCAGCTCAAACGCCACAAGAGCGACGTACAACTACGAAGTCGACACCCCTATGACTGGCAGTCTCACTTCAGGAGGTAAGTTTTCGCCGCTTTTTATTTGTATTACTAGCTAGCAGTGGCGGGGGCGGGACGACCTCAACCTATACAGGGTGGTCCAAACCTTGACGTCAAATTTTTTTTTAGGTTCCCTACGTCATGGGCTATAAGAATATACCCCATGTATGTTAGCCGATTTTTTGTAGTTTTGTTTTATTTTTTATTTACGCACATTAATGCTATATTGTGCGTTTTTAGCGTAAAATTTTGAATTTGGTATTTTATTATCCTACTTGTATCAAAGTGAGGACGCAATTTTTTTTGTCAGTAAATGCTTTATTTGTAGTTATACTTTTACAAAAAGAAACTATAGTTAAAAAACCCAATAGAATTTTTTTTATTAATAAATTTCTTCATTCCAGAATTTCTCAAAAAATTTTTTTAAAAATTCATAACTCGAAAACTACAAAAAATCGGCTAACATACGTGGGGTATATTCTGATAGCTCATGACGTGAAGAATCTAAAAAAAATTTTTTGACGTCAAGGTTTGGACCACCCTGTATATAACATGGCTATGACATGTTACGTGACTGCCATTGGTACTGTCAATTCAAAATCGAGACCAAATTGACTGTTACATTTATCTATTAGTAATTTAGAACACCTCCAAGATAATATGATTACATGGTACATATTTGATTCAAAAATTCAAGCAAAAATTCGACACTAAATGTTGAAATGGGAAATCAAACCTAATGCCTTCTATGAAATCTTTTATCGGTTAACCCCATGGAGCCCAATGATTACCTATGGGCCGAAATAAACATTAGATTTATCAATTATTTCATTACTTGAGCATTGTCTGAACCTTCGCCCTCGCTGCTGTTAGAAAGTAGCTTTATATTTAAGATATTAATAGCATTTTGCAATAACAATATATATTATTTTTACCTATGAATGATACCTTTTTTGGAAATGGTTGTACCTACTTTTTACGTCTCAGCTAAAACAAAATCGTAGCATTTATGAGATTATTCTTTTTTGGAATGAAATCCCTACAGTGTAATATTTACCTGCCTAACCATAAGAAAATGTACTTTAACTTTCACTGTTGTAGTTTTAAAGAATGTATTTGGATATGATATACTTATTCTATAACAGCCTACGTGCTAATAATTATAATTATTATGAACTGAACTGATTCTGAATGGCTTTTTCCTAGTTAAGTTGGGATTTTGTAATTTTTATCTTGATCATTATAAAGTATTGTATGCTTATCTTTATTTTAAGCATGACATTCAATTTTTTTACGATCAACCATCCTCAATATTGGACTTGAGACATGCTTGCTCTCATCCTGGCTTATAAGATATGTTTATTAATTTATATTTTAATGTAGCTCTGGGAACTAAACATAGTCCACCACATTATATTACACTTATTACAGTATTGAATGTAATCTTCGGCTCCTTAATGAAACCCGAACAGTAGATTTACACAAGTAGGAAAGGTGTCTCATGTTATTACTTAGATTGTTGTCGAAAGTTTTGATTTATAACTAGGATCCTCTTCAAGAAGCACTCGCAGCCGAATCCCGCTGATGAACAAAATATGTCAAGTTACTTGTAACATAGTTACACGAGAGTACTTACATTGCTCACTCTTTACTCGTATAGTTTACTGTTGAATACAGAAATCATTTTTGTCAATTTTTACCACAAAAACTTTGTCCTCGTGTTGCACCATCCTAATACAATCGCTATCAGGTATATCAAAGCGGCCACAGTGTTCAAAAATATCTGAACATGCAATCTAATGATATGATGATAGAGGCCTACTCAGATGTTTGTAAACAAGCTCCCTGGACACTCCAATATGTCTGTTGGCGGTTGTACAACAGAACGACATGCTTATGTCAAAAATTCTGGACTATCTTTGGTTCCCGAGCATTTTGCAACCCCACCAAGCTTCATACTAATCAGCAAGATAACAGCGGTCCGCCCTCCAGGGTCGAACACGATGGTATCCTCCCTGGACACCCTGGACCCGGTGACAGCTGTCAACATGGAGAGCTTGGAGCATCAGAGCACGAGCGAGCATTTCTCCCATGATTATGAAGTGCAAGAACCGGATTCGGATACGGAGAGACTGGTGAGTTATGTAAAAAGTTTTTGAGGGTCATTCTCTGTCAGTTTGCCTGCTGTTGCCATGACCCTTTTCATACATTTCGTATGGGACGCGGGAATTAGACCGCCGGCAAACTTTTGAAGAATGACCCTTGAAAGGCTTGAGATACTGAGAAAACTTCCATCCAAGCTTATGATGGTCCCGTTTTATCCATTTAACGTCACGTCACTTTTGCACTTGCATACTTGTTAGAACGTGACGGCAACACCGACAAACAATTAGACGCGGTACCATCATAAGCCTACAAGAGAGAAAATTCTAGTTCTCTATTATAACCAAGTCCAATATGTATTGTTTACAAAGAACTGTAAAAAAATTACTGCTAGAATCATTGTTCCTTGGCTTGGTAATGGTATTTTTTAAATTCCTTTATACAGAATACGTATCTGGGTTTGCAATCTGTAAACTCAAATTATGAGATTATTTGTAACAACATTGCGAGATTTATGAGTAACCGATACAAACAAAATTAAAAACAAATTGTAAACAGTGGACCAACTTAAATAAATTTTAAACTATGTTTTTTTCCTTGAAATAATGGTTTACAACGGGTAGCTGAGTCCCATCCGATTCAAACTCAATGCTCTCATAAAGTTTCATGCATAGGTTCCTCCAGTGTTATCCCTCTTTAATATGAGCAACCTTAGAAAAAATGGCTTTCGAAATAAGCTCCCTAGAAAATGTAATTTGTATAGCTGACATGGACATCTGCAAGTCTAGCCAAGATGCTATTCTGCAATCGTATACGATAAGCGATAAATAATACATGTATGGAAATGGTGACGTGACTCTTTGTTCGAACATGTCGTTCTCATACATTTATTACTTATCGCTTATCGTATTCAATCGCAGCAGAATGGCATCTTGGCTCCAGCTGATAATAATACAATTTTGCACATTACGACACAGCAAACAATCAATGTACATAAAATGACGAACCACCATTTTTCAGGAGCTCGATGGACGAGTGCCTCGTGCTAAAGAGCGCACGATCATGTTCGATAGTACGGACACGCTGAGCGCTGTAAGCGGTGATGGATCCGTCCGAGAGGCGGTTGTTGAGACACCAGCAGCTACCTTCTACATTGGGGATACACCGATCGTTAGAGGTACATTATCATTGTCTTTTAGTTTTATTTCTTTATCCTAGGTGGACTGATGACCTAGTGAAGTTCGCAGGAGTCCGTTGGACGCGGGTGGTGCAAGACCGGTCATTGTGGCGTCTTTGGGGGAGGCCTATGTTCATTGTTCAGCAGTGGACGTCTTTTGGCTGATGATGATCCAAGACTGGATTGATAGAGGAATTCTCAACGTCTATCCGTTTGTGCCAGCTTTGGTGAATCGACCTATATCCCACATGGTGGTGGGCTCAGCCTTCTTTATTTTCCTCCTCCAGTTCACCCTATCCGACTCGACTAATGTCGGAGAAAAAATAATTATTGATGCACAAAATTGGCTAAATAAACGTAACCTTCCCAACCTACATCGCAAACATAATGTTGACCAAAATGTAGTCTCATTTCTCTCAACCCAACCTAACTCATGAAACCAGTTGGCTTATTGCAACGTAATGGGCACGAATGTTGTACAGTCGAGGAATTTAATTTCCTACCCATTTCGTACCTTGTCACAGTGACAATCAACATGAAAGCTGCTAGGAGCTGTAGCTACTATGACAAGGTACGAAATGGGTTGGAAATTAAATTCCTCGACCGTACTGTATTTATTCGTGCTAATTAAGTTTATGTGCGAAAGGGAAGCATAAACGATAAACGGGAAAAAGGAAACCATCATCATTTACAATGCACTAATATGCATACAATGGCATTCTAGGAGAGAAGAAAGATGAGGACGACGAAGACCAACCGGTGCTTTCTGGCAGCTGCCCAGCGTCCCTGCCGCCGGCTGCCCAACCTTCAGCACCTATTCCGGCCCAAAGAAGGTAAAACACAATGAGAAATCAACTTTACAAAGTAGGTACTTACATAAACATATCATGCCGCGTAGTGACGCAGTAAGAATACATTTGTCGACACCTCAACTCTTCCCGTGGGTGTGATAAGTCGACTAAAGGATTGAAGTGTCACTGATCATTCTTTTATATAATATTGATGATGGGCAGCAGCATCACAGTGGGCACGTTACTGCGATGATCGCCAATTTGCTTGCCTAGCGTGGCGATTATGGGGTAGGTATTACCTCCTAATGCATCAACCTATTCATTGTTATCACCAAATGAGGATTAACATCTGATGTTTTTAGTGTTTCAACAAGATCGTTTTAACAGTTTACTCGAAAATTGCTGTGTTAATTTAATTAGAACCTTTGATCATCTTTATTGTTTCAATCATTTCTTCTTTCTGCTATTTATTCATCCATCATGTAACTAATTATCAGTTCTACTTTTTTGGTTAAGTTTTGTCTGTTGTCTGATATTCATTATTATGGTTGTGATTCTTAATTTTGCTTGAGTTATACACGTACAAATTATTCATATTTAATATATCCAAAATACTTGATTGGATGTTTATGTACCTACTAAACGAAAATATTATTATTGCAGCTGCTATTGCTTAAGTCACCCCACAGAAAAGCTCGACAAATAGGTACACTACGATTTCGTACTGTATTGCCTTTTTATTTTTATTTGCATTATCATCACCATTATAATACTTATTATCCTGTAATACCTTAACACCTGCTTTTTTGAGTTTACTTTATAATTTTTGTGTGTGATTTTTCTTATTTAACCTACTGTTTTTCCCATCGAGATCACCTATTTAATCGACTTTAGATTAAAGTGGCACATATAATGTGATATTTCATGGAAACCCCATTGAGATAACGTTACAAAAAATGTACTTATGTTTACCATCATGCAAAGTTTCTTTAGCCTTCCTTGATTTTATGTAAATAACCATAGTTATATCTTATAATCAAGTTATTCTATTATTTATTGAAGTCATTTAAATTGTAAGCGCTCAGAAGTTTCCATGATTTTTTGTTAACAAAATTGAAACTTCCAGCTATATATTGTATTTTTTTTTTTCAGATCCCTGACAATGCTCGCTAAGTCTCCTCCGTCAAGCTTTGAAGACTCGAAAAAATAAATATATCTGTAACTTAAGGTTTCTTCAACAACAATATTTGCTTTGAAATCTATCCAATCACATAAATTAAATTGTGATAGTCACAGCATTCTTTTCATCTCTTTAACTGCTAATTTTGTGGCTTTATCACAACACTTTTATTTTCACAGTGATTCATCATTTTGATTAGGAAACAGCCATGTAGTTTAATAGTTGAATATCTACCAATAAACAGTTAACCTCTGTAGGCAAATATCAATGTTACTATAAGGCATCTATTGTGATAGTTTATATCGAAACTCATGTAATCATATATAAGTCCAATAGTGAATGATGACGCACACTAGGGAATCTCATAACTCATCTTACTCTGTTTAATGTGAGAGATCATTGGTCTGCATTGCCAACCTTTGGCAATATTTGATCAAATCCCAGTAGTATTGGTGAAGGTTTGTCGAAGGTTGGCGTTGCACACTGACAATAATGGATAGTATTTTGGTACTCACTTTTGTACTGTACTGTCGGATTTTGACGACACGGTCCATGTTACTTCGACCTATGAACTAATAGATAGCTTAGCTTTATCTAGTTTTGGAATGAAACATTGCTTAATGATATGTCGTTAACTCTTTAGTAGGCGTATTAACCATTTTGTAAGTAACGTCTTTAGCATTGTTTAGATATGGGGGAATATAAGGAATATCGGGAATGGCTAGAAAAGAACACCTGCGATTAGCTTCTGCTGAAAACTGATCTCTACTAAGGTTTCCATTCGTGCACAATTTCTTACATAAGTAGATAGGTAGAGATACAAATGTAGGCTAAGGTAGATAAACATTTTCTACGGCCAATATCTCTTTGCAATCGATTAAGGGTTTTTAAGCATTGATAAATCTGGTAGCCGATTCTAGATGATAGTCGAAATTGAAATAGTCATGACGGCCGTAGAATTTTATCGTGAAATTTGTTATTTTGAAGGCTTGCTCATTTATAGTCTTCGTTGCCTGTATGGTGTGAAAATTGATAATAAAGTTATGGACGTCCTTGAACTTCCTTCGCTGATAGCGAAAACTCGTGGCCAGATAGAAAAGGTTGGTAATTAAGGGGTTGAGTAAGAGTGGGGGATTTTGCTTGGCTTTCAAGCGAAATTAAAACAAGTAAATGGTCATATTGATGAAAGATAGACTAATGCTGGTTACATTGAAATTGAACGAGCTTTGCAAATGCGAGCTGATTGTAAGCAATTGTTTTCATATCAGCAGTAACCGAGTCATTGTCGATGCTTGTAATATTTTATATATTATAAATATAGTTTCGTCTAAGTGTGCTTAAGGATCGGTGTTAGGGTACGGCTAGTTTAATGCTATTGCTGTTTAAGTTTCAAAATTAAATCGGTTGCTTTGTTCGATTTGTTCAAGTTGTATTTGTAATGATGCTGGATATTCTATCGATAACTTAAATTATTATTGAATATTAAATAAAATGCTGTCTCATATTTAAATACTGTTTTTATTTATTTTTACCATACTACTTTTCTTAACCATTAAATAAGCTATTGTCCACAGAACAATGTAGACCTACGCGTATGAGAGTAATGCTCAAATTTCGTTTTGACAGTTCGGTGTAGGTTTTCGTAATGGCGTCGAAAAAGTTAAATCGATACGTCAACAAGTTAAATAGTTTAAAAGTTTTACTGGGATCTCTAAGGGTAGCCGTAAATATACTAAATATGTGCTTGATTGTCTACTATTCCACAAAAATACTGTTTGCTTTTCTGACTATGAAATAAAAGTCTGCAAGTAATATGTTAACCTTTATTTAACGTAAAACAAAAACAATACAAAATAACTAAAAAAGTACAAAAGTATAAAATTAGTCTGATGCAGTATATTACAAAACTTTATACACATTTCATATAATTATTATATCTCCTATAAGTTTTGTACCAATAAACTGACGTAGTACTAAAGCACCCTTTCGGGCAAATGAAAACTTTTCAAATAAGAAATCAATAATAAATAATAATTAACTAGCTGTGATTTCTTATTCAAATAATTCTCAAGTAAGCTTATATCTAAAAATGCTTATATTTATTATGGCATTTTTATATAAGTTGCTTGTAAAATATTTAAAGACAACAATCAAGATCAACAGGGAAAGAGTATTTTCCAATAATTTGACACGAAGGACAGAAAGGAAGGGAGAAGCATACCAACCGATTACTCAACAATAAATAATTATTTAAGTTGGTAAATATTTCGTCGGTTGACAAGCAAAACTCATTATAAAAACTGTCACTACTCTTAGCAAGCTTTTATGTCAGTATCGAATCAGACTTGAGATACGAGCTTTATTTCAAGTAGGTATTTGTGACTTAGTGAGTTTTGATTGTCAACCGACGATTTGTAACTCTCTATCAAGTTTTTGTTGAGAATTCCCACGAAATTAATTTTTCATATCTTTATTGTAATCTACAGAGCCATAATAATTGTTTCAAAGACATTCTTCGTAGTAAATTCTTTAAATCTTATTTTGAACCTTGCTATAAGGAATAGTAGTGATTTTCATTTGTTTGTAAAATAAATCAAACAAAGGAAATCCGACTTTTAATAAAGTTAATGAACGGTTTAAATTTCATTGAAGTGGAGTGTACCTACATTGGGCCTTACCAGGTTATAGCCTACTTCCATCATGTAACTCACAGCTTGTTTGATTTGGTGTAGGTTACACCATAAAAAATCTGCACGCAGAGTAGTTTAACCGGATCACCAATAAACTGTAGTTGTCGAAAATTACGAAAAATATTCGGCCTTTTTCGTAATTTTCGACAAGTCCGAGAACTAAATTTATCTGGCCGAAAACTGCCTAAACTACCTACCTACATACTTACTCGTATCGTCATTCGATGTTTGTAACTGTAATGAACGTGGCTATTTATCGTCTGTTTCTGTACTTTAAGACGCAACTTTAAGTGTTAAATACTAATAAATTAGCATTAGATAAATTTGCAGTATTAATAATTAAACACGAGGGCAATGATCACATTAAATAAAAAAAATAATACGCTTATTTCTCTTACGAAAAATTGCCCTAAGCAAAGTTTAAGCATCTCCAATCTCTTCCATCCTCCGTGTCATTTGTAAGCACCAAGGCACACAGAAGTGCAACGCCAAGTCTGCACCGCGCACCACTTATCAAATAAAATAAATATTAGTCTTCACTTTGGTGGTACAATTTCGAGCCAAGTTCGGAAGAGCCTTATCGTAATCTACATGACTGGTCTTCACAGGGAATCGAACTCCGATACGTCGCTTGTCTGAAAATAAAAATGATATTAGATTGTGAAAAAGTTGAGTTCTTTGAACGTAGCAACGAAGGATTATTTCTATTATATGATTGAAGATGGAAGATTGTTTTACGACAATAATAAATAAAGGGTCCACCGAAATAATGTCTGGTCAATTAAAATTCCAGAAGGATAAACAACTTTTCTTTTAACATAATAAGGTAAGGTAATGAGATTAGTTTTTCTGAACGCTTCAAATAATATTCTATAAGAAATTGATAAAGCCGTTTAAAAGTACAAATTATATTTTTGATTTTTGCTTAGAAAATTAGAAGTTTACGCAATCAAAAAAAATTGAATAAAAATATGCTGTGGCCCTATGGAAAATGAGTATAACTCTCCGGCCATTTTGTACATTAAACCGGGCATATTAATGTACTCTTACTAAACTTATAAGTAGTTGGTACCCTTTTTCACAAGCCTTTGGGAGTTGTACGCTTTTTCACGAGGGCCACAGATATATCCAATAGATACAGCAATCGTGCACTGCCACAAAAAAAACGGCGGCTTCAAAAAATCATTGGCGGCTAAGAAACGTTAATGTTTGTGTAATTTACTTTCTGAGGGCCTAGTGTAGGTAATGACTTATAAAAAACGTCTCGATCGCGTTTACGTTTTTCATCGCCATTTCATACAAATGACGATGAAAACGTAAACGCGATATAAGTTATAACCTACACTAGGCCCTCTGTTCACCCAATCGTACTCGCCTATTGGTGAGAATGAGAGGGACAAAAACTAAATTACGCATTGAGCTAGCTCATGCTGCTAACTTATAAAATTAAACAAAGTTTGTGTCGATACCTAACCTTTTGACTAAGAAAAGGGTTATGTTGTAATACGTGTTAATATGGCCACTTGACCTTGGAGCAGAGGCTTGAAAGGAAGGCTAAGATATCACTGTTTATCGTGCAGTGCACAAGAGCTGTTAATCGTTGGATTTGCAGGCCAGCCAGACGAGCTATAGCGAACGATAATTTGATTGCCGTGTTCCCTGTCACACTTTAGTACATTGTGCATTTAGGAAGGTAAGTAGGTGTATCCGCTTAGCGATCATGATGCATATTATGTTTTTCATCACAATTGCGAATGAAATAATATAAATTATATTAAATAACGTACGTAAATTTAACTACCGCGGCGCATAAAAGCAATGGCGCGCTTAGATAGCAAGTGTGATGAAAACACGAATTTGCACGTGCAACAGAGATGGCAAACTTCGTTCGTGGCTTGCTCAGGAAACGGAATTTTTTCGGTCATTTATCGGCCGACCTGCAATTAGACGTACATAGTTAAAGAAAAGGGACCCATCTTTTGAAATTCATGACTTTACTTTCGACATAAGATTAAAATTTTATTGACAGGTTTTTGTGCAGGTATTGGATCCTTTGTCCTTAACTATATCCAACTCTAAAGGCTAAAGTAGGTAAAGCAGGTAAAGTAGGTGCCACAGATACGCACTAGGTCCGGTTTATAGAGGTGCACGTGCGGCAGAAGGAATGTGGAGCCGAGGTCTCGCTCTGCCATCGTGTTGGCCTCCTGAACAGAACAATACACTATCTAGGTGCGGGAGATCTATGGTGTTGGGTTGTGAGTATTTTACGAGAGTATTAGGCTGAAAGTGTTGAATTTAAAGTATCGTGAATCGTGAGTACCTACCTTCAATATAAACGGTTGAATTCACGTGTTCACTAAGCGCCACGTATTTATCGCGAGAGCTGTGCTTGATAATGGAGATCTGGTTCTGCGAAATTTATCGCCGTCGCGACTAAAATGTACGTGAATTTAACCGTTTAATCATGTCTATAGGCAATAGGCTTATGATGGTTCAGTGTTTGATCGTTTGTCGTAGTTGCCGTCACGTTCTAACAAGTATGCGAATGCGGAAGTGACGCGTAGCACGATAAATAGACAAAACGGGACTATCATAAGCCACCTGAAAATGTATAAAAGTAAAGCAGGCATAAACTTTACTCTAATGCTTAAAATAATTCTTTAAAATAGGTAGCCCAATAGAGAATAAATCGGTAGCGCGAACTTCGAAACTCAAAAAATTGGTATATTTGTGTCACTCCAACTAAGGCGTCATTGGAGTGAAAGAGACAGATTTTCGCTAGATTTTTCCAAGTTCCCGGTACGCCCTGTAGAGGTGCTTGGAAAGGTATATTAGCATTTTCTAAGCAGCATTTAAGTTTTAACGTTCGTTCGAAACAAATTAATTTAAGGTATAATGATTCCGTCATGGTCATAAATAAATGCCAATTAACAATTCCGTTTTGAATTTGAAGTAAGTAGTACTAGCAAAAAATATGATATACTTTGAATCTATTCCATTTCAACACAGTCCAATATTTTTGGCGAAATAAATGTTTGTACTTACACTAGAGCGAAGCGTACTAATTACAAGTGAATATGTGTGCCTTAATGAAAATATTATGCGTGTTGTTAATAAACGATCTTTTGACACATTTACCTGATGTGTTAAGCGCGTCGACGAGGCAGCTCGCCCCGTGCTAGCTGGGAGTGTGCCACCGACCGAACGAGCCTCGGAGAGGGTCCTAAAATACGTGTCGTGTCATAAAATAGATATACCTATAGGTATTCACTTAGTCTCAAAGCATCAAGCTTCCCCTTTGTTACTTGTACATTCATATTTAAAGTTACACATTCCATTAAAATTTATTTATTTATACATGTTATGCATTTCATAATACTATCAAACCAATACATTAAAAATACAAAAAATTACAACTTAGAACTAACACAAATTACTAAAATTAAATTAACATTCAATATATATAAAAAAAATTACTAAAATTAAATGTATAAAACAGAATATAAAATTGCCTTAATAGACTTGGCTGTGGCACTTCAGTGCAACGTGATTTAGTCGCGTTTTTACCGGCATTTAGTGTTATAGGGATTACAAATAAATGAAATAGACCCGTAGAGATCATTTCGAATATTCGAAGTTATAAACGTTACTAAATTATCGTAATGACCTATTTTACAGGTAAGATCCAATTTTGGGTACCTACCCTGCTGTAAACTGGACTTCTATGGCATTATGATTGCAAATACTATTGCATTTGGACTATAGCCCAATCCCTCTCATATATGAGAGGAGGCCTGTGCCCAGCAGTGGGACATTATATAGGCTAAAATATTAATATTATATTTATGATTGCAAACGATTATTGGGGCTGTTTCGGGCAAAGGTGCCTCTACGATATTGATATCGATATTATTAGGATTAAATAGACTTTGACAGAAATTCGAATCGCTAATACCACTAATACAAAAAGGGACTAAGGCACTTGTCCCATCAACGGCGATGAACGACCGAATAGCGACCGACGAGATTTTTGTTCGGGAGCGAGTGAATTCTCTTAGATAATGTACTTGCTGGCAGTATGAATAGCCAGCGACCAACTATAAATATATGTGTCACTTTCACTGACTCGAGATCTATAATATCCTTTTCATCACACTTGCTGTCTAAGCGCACCATTGCTTGCATGCGTAGCGGGAGTAATAGAAATGTCTGTATGTCATAGAATAATATTTTGTCTTAAAACTTGTTTTTTTGTCCGCAAGTGTGATGAAAAAGATTGTATGCATCTCAATGTACTATTGTTCGTTTCTTGGGCGAGAAAATAGTCGATAGCTGATCGCTTAGATACTCGCCTTTGGTGGAACAAATGCCTAACGAAATACATTAAAAAAACATAATTATACATACAGTTCTCCAAGCCGCCGTTCAGCATCGGTCCATTCCGATAAGTCCTCTTGGCTGAAACATAAAAAAATAAAATAAAATAAAAATGTAAATAAAGTTTTATTTCAGGCAGCACACCCATATACAGACAGAAAGAAAAAAAAGGTTAAAAGTCACATACAAATATACATACCTACACATCAAATGTGCCATAATATGCGAATAAGTACATTTAGGGAACTGGGTCCCCGGAAACCTTCGTAAGTTAGTATTACCTACAAGTTTGGGAATCATTAAATATCCCGAATTATCTACACTACCGTCTAGATTCCCCCCAGTTTCAAACACACCTGTCTGTAGGATTCCCTCAGCGAATCAAACCGCAGGTCGACCATGTCTTAGTGTACAGACGACATGTCATCCCCGTCGTCCTTGACCTGCTCTAGGGAAGGGTATCCTGTCGTTTGACCAAAAATTGTTTAACAAATTTACACTTGGCAACCAACTACTGGCAATATTATGTTTCGGCAAATCCTTTTTTCTACAAAAACATCTTTGACAATTTATTATCTTAGCCAAATAATTAACAAATAAAATATCATTTTATACGAGGTATTTTTGGCAAAAGAATATTTAACAATAAAGTAAACTAATAAATTTACCATTAGCCTAAAAATGTTTGCTAAAATGGGTTGGAGTATAGCAAAGTGGGTTTTTTTGGTGCAACCCAGTAATTTTTTCCCCAAAATCAAAAATGGCCGAGATATTCGACATCAAATTAAAAAAAAATTAACATGACATTCATCGTAATCTTGACCAAAATCTGCAGTGAGCGAGCGAAGCGAGCGAACAAAACCTTCCGGGGCAGATCCGACTCGGATAGGTTAGGTTAGAAGACTAAGGCGGGAGCTTTGCTCCCGCCTTAGTCTTCGAGGTTATTTTTTTTTATTGTACCTAACCCAGAAAACTTTTCCCCAAAATCGAAAATGGTCGAGATAGGTATTCGGTGAATGTGCAAATATGATAAACGTAGTTTTAGGTGACATGTAAAATATACAATTGATTTATTTATTAATTTATACATTGTTCTAATGTATTCATTGCTTAATGATTATTTGTCAATTGAGTTTTTGTAAAATGATACATTTGCGGAATATCATTTTTGCCACTTACTACATTGGTGAAACGTTTGTTGTAAAATAAATATTTGCTAATATTGTTTTGGTTAAACATTAGTGAACCCTAGGGAAGACTCCAGTTTTTAATCCACCAGTATGATTTCCTGAGCGAATTCGACACCTTGAACCCTATGAATACTGCACCTAAAGACTCCCACATCCCAGTTTCTAACCCACCTGTAGGATTTCCTAAAGACTCCAGTTTCTAATCCACCAGTATGATTTCCAGAGCGAATTCAACACCTTGAACCTTATGAATACTGCACCTGAAGACTCCCACATCCCAGTTTCTAACCCACCTGTCTAATTTCATGAAGACTCCAGTTTTTAATCCATCAGAATGATTTCCTGAACGATTTCGACACCTTGAACCCTATGAATACTGCACCTGAAGACTCCCATATCCCAGTTTCTAACCCACCTGTAGGATTTCCTGAAGATTCCAGTTTTTAATCCACCAGTATCATTTCCTGAGCGAATTCACCACCTTGAACCCTATGAATACTGCACCTGAAACCTCCCACATCCCAGTTTCAAACACACCTGTAGGATTTCCTAAGCGAGTCGAACCGCAGGTCGTCCATGTCCTTATGCACGGACGACATGTCGTCCCGGTCGTCCTTAACTGGCTCGTCCGGTCGGATGGTAGTCGACACCTTGAACCCGGCAGATACTAGTGCACCTGAAAAAATTGGTAAGATTTGTGAACGTTCAGTCAATATCAATGTACTATCGACCAAATTGAATCCTGACCCACAATAGGAGGTGGTCGTAGTAACATTGAAAGTCAAATTGTACGACAGTTGCTGCAATTTGAATTTCAATGTTACTATGGCAAGGTCCTATGGTGGGTCAGGATTTAATTTTGTTGATAGTAGCATGCTTATAAAGAAAGTAATACAACGGAATAAGTGTTTTTGATTCCTGTTTATGCGTAGATGCTTTCGGTGCTGACTGTGCCAGTTAGGTTTCTTTGCTAATTTTCATGTCTATGAAAATTCGACATTGTAATGAGACTAGTGAGTGTCTCATCGGTTTCACATCATGCGTTAGCCTAATTTATTAATTGCTAAATAAAAATCATAAAATTATTTCATTAAGCAATTCCCTTTTTCTGTCACGACTTTTTTCTTTTCGAAGAGACTATGTTATTTTTTAATATATATTTATTTTCAACACTACAATTTATGTACATAGATTAAATCTAACTTATCTACTTAACCTAACCTATATCTAAGATTGGCCCTTGTGGCATTGTAACGAGAATGCTAGCGGCATTTCCTCGCTGTATCGCAATACTATGTTATAGTCTTACAAAAAAAGAGACTATTTTATTGGTTGATTGAAATATAGTTGTAATTTACCTTGCTTATTGTGTCTCTCTTTCATGGCACTATAAGATGATTCCATACTGTGCTTTCTCCTCATCTGGAAGGTTAAAAATATTTGTTTTAACAGGTACCTTCATTCGTCGTGTGATTAGATGCGATGGCGTATTGCCATCCATCTGGGTTTCCCGGGATTGTCTTAGTTTAGAGAGACCTGAATGCACATGATTGGTCCATGATTGGACATGATTGTCCCCACGAGATAGATTTTACTTTTTTTACTAACTATATGAATAAAAGAGGGGATAGTCTATCTCGCGGCGACATATTGTCGCACTAATCCTGTGCTAAGCCTGCTGAATTGGATTTCCTCTAAACTAGGGAATCAACAAATTCGGGGAAGGGAGCGTCCATGAGGGATTAAAAATTAAATAAATAACACGCGCACGCTTCGATCAACTGACAATGTCCAGCTCCAAATGCCAGAATTTGTCCTTTCATAATAATTTTCATAGACCTACTCGTCGATCACCTGCAACGTCACAGACTTGAGGTGGCGACATGAACTCACCTCATCATTATTGGAGTTGGTATTATTGACGGCTCCTGACTCCAAATAACTGATCAGCTTGGCCTCGCTGCTCAGCTCCAAGCTCTTCTTCCTTGATATGTTCTCTCGGCTATGGATATTATTAAATGGCGCTTTAAATTAAACTATCATGATGCATTGAAGAGGGGGTGAACCTTGTCAACAAAAATTTTGGAAGAACCGTTTTTGAAAGTCAATTTAGTACGGCGTGCGGCATCCATGTTTTATTCAATCGTAGCAGACACTAAATTAATAATTAATTATTCACTACATCTATAAACTGCTCTTTTCTTGGTGTTATGTGCAATTTGTTGTGTCAACAGTACTTTCGAATCCCCTTCTAATTCTGGTTTGATAATACTGATATCATCATAGCAGATACTGTCATGATATCATACTGATATCATGACAGTATCTACTTAGAGTGTCAAATGAACTCAGTGTAATCCACTGAGTTGTCCGTCTTTAATCGCAGCTTGCAGCTTTCGGGCGTCAAAGGACCATGCGTCAAAATGGTCCTGAAACCAACAGCATTGAGAGTTATGCCAATAAACAGGTCTTAAAATCTACTTTATTTCATTATATCGGCACAAAGTCAAATTCCATTGCAGAACTAAGATATTTTGTATTTTAGTCGTGGTGAGTACGAGCTACGATAAATTCATTCAGAGTTTATTTGTTTTTGGGGGGTAGGTATTGAACAAACCTAATTAAAAAAATAATGTAGGAATATCGATATTTCCATTAATTATGTTCGTTCGGTGTCATTTCTTGTTGAATATCGTGTTTTACTTATCATCATAATATGAAAACATGGCAATAGAAGGACGCCGTTCGGTTTTGCAACAGCGGCAATATATTTTAGAAGAAAACTTACCTTATTTAAATATGAATATCTCAGTTCTGCAATGGAATTCGGCTTTGTGCCCATATAATGAAATAAAGTAGATTTAAAGACCTATTTAATGACTTAAGTTTCAGCTCTGTTGGTTTTAGGACCAGGCTCCATACAAAATTGCCCATGGTCCTTTTGTAAGTTGAAGTGAACAAAAACATTATTAATGCCTCCTTAAGTAATATTAATTGCAACAGCACAAAAAAATATGAATACTCAAGGGCCTGAGACATATTTAAAATCATAGGCAAGTAACAACTTCAGTACAAAATCTGACACGCTCGGCCGCCATACAAATGAATGAACTTGTTTCTTCTATCCAAATCTAATTCTGTGGATATCATACCTGTCAGAATGATGCGGGTGCAAGCGCGCGCGGGGAATCATGACGGCGGGCGCCGGCGGGGGTGGGGGGTCGTGCGCGGGCGGGTCGGAAATCGCGGTCTTCTTGCTCGATCTCTGCAATGGGATATAATAAGGACAGACAGAATGTCCCCCGTTTAATGTTATCCGAAGTCGATAGCACATTTCTCGTGGAACGATTAAGACTAAACTCTCAAGCTTGTATTTTTTATCTTAATATTAAAAATTTCTTAACCCTTGCAGTGAGATACAGTGAATAAGCAATAGTATAGGTGAAACAAATTAATTGGGTATATTTTATAGTCACACCATTTGTCATAAATATCTCTTACTTAGCCGATATGTTTGTTCGTTTCCGTGTTATAGAAATATCGATAAGAAATAAAAGGATTAACGATAAGTTATCGACTTGCTAAGTTTAGGAGTTTGTTTGGTGTAGGTACCATTTGGTACATGTACATTATTATGTTTTTTTAATTAATTTAATTTTGTTTTTTAATTGAGATTTGTAGTGACATATACCTGCTATAAGCAGTATTTTTTGTCAGTCTGTCTGTATGTCATGGGTATACCTTAGCCGGCATATAGGGCAAAGAAGCATTCTGCACACTCGACGCGTCGCCGGAGTCCGCTCCTCGCTCGCTGATCAAGGCTCTCCGATCGGCTCGCTGCTTCGACGGCATGGCACCCTGAAACGAATTTGTGAATATCAGGAATAAAAAAATAGATGACAAATATAAATGAATCAAGTATTAAATTACGAAGGAACTCATTTCATGACGCAATTATTAAATACTTGAATTTAAATTTTCGTGAGAAATTATAACTATTTCTGTGTGGTGACGGCAATTAGAATACATTTGTCACCAACCCTACTCTTCCTGTGGGTGGCGTAAGAGTTGGCTAAGGGATTGAAGGTCACTGACCATTTATTTATCGAAGATTTATGATGGGCAGCAGCATGATGAACAGTGGTCGGATATCCCGGTGCAACAAGGGGTGAATGACCTCAAACATTATACTAATATGGATATACTACGGGATTCCACAAAATTACATCCAGTAAAGTTTAGTAATATTTTGTAACGCAAAATAAGTGCATGTATACATACAAGCATTTATTATTATGCGATTTCGACAATTATTTTAAAAGATAGGTTATAAATTTTGTTTAATTTTGACCTCAGTACCAAATAGGCTTTTGGTATGAATATTCTTAAATAAAAGAGTTTAGCTTTAAAAATAGAAGATTTTTACTAAGGCACAATAGGTTCCAATTCTAGAAATTGCGAACGTAAAAAAAACAGCAAAATCATATACTAAACGATTATTTTAATCCGTGATCAGGATTAAAACAATATCCATACCCAGCCTAAAATAAAACATTTTAGTTGAGGTCTCCCGCAGATACCTCAAAATTTTATTAATTTAAAGTTAAAGAAAAATTGTATCCAATAATCACTGAATGGTACATGGCTTCCTGAGGTCATCAATTACTAAGTTAGAAAAAATATACCTGGTTACGGATTAAACACCCTCGTGTATGTAACATAAAATCAAACATTTTAAGCATGAAGACTTGACATACCTATGCAGACACATTAGAGTAAATATATGTATTTTATGAAAGAATTATGGCTTACTATGGCTTTGTATGGCGATAGCGTAATGGAAGAAATTAAAAATGTACGAAAATTGTGGGACAGTGTTTTTCACCTATCAGAATTAAAAGAGCTCGTGATCGTGAGTCGTTTATGTTTGCAATTTAAGCTGCCTTTTTAATTATACCTATCAGATCTATTTTTTTTTCAAACTAAACCCGGGAATTTAGGTCATATCCATATTAACTTTTCTACTTGGTATCCCCTGGTGTTGCACCGGGATATCCGACCACTGATGATGAATCATAGTGGACGCTTGCCCAGCGTGGTGATTATAGACATTAACCTCCTAATTCGTCCATACGCATAGGCTAAGAAGAAGCCGTTGTCCAGCAGTGGACTGATATAGACTGATAACGTGTACGTGCCGCGCTCACGAGTCGCGAGGCGTGAAGGTGCGTTCAAACTAAAAGAGCATTCGCTGTTCTAACCTCCCACTCTACGAAATTCGATCGGTACACAAAACGTGATTGGTTGATTTCGTAGAACGGGCGCTAGAACAGCGAATGCTCTTTTGGGTTAAACGCACCTTTAGAGGAAGATTCATCCGTACCTGGTGTAGCCCGGGCATGCTCTGTATGCACGCCACTATGGAACGCGGCGGCGGGCGCGGGCGTCGCGAACACGCTACCACGGCGCACGCCGCTAGTACCGCTGTCAGCAAAGCTCCCACTACCACTAGGGAGATCAGCACCACTGTGAATTAGAAACATGATGTTGTTAGTTTATGTGAATAAAGTATGAATAGTCGTAGAAGCCATCAATCGTACAAGCCCCGATGCATATGTTCTCGTACAGTTAGACAGTTTTCAAGATTATCCCGTTCATCCGGGGGAAAAGGTTTAGAGACAAAACCTTCACTATTTAATAGTAGTACTAAATTAGTTTCTTTGAGTTAATAAATCAGATTTGGACTTAATAAATCAGAATAAAAAAATACTATTTTACGAGAGGTATTTTTTAATTTTTTTCCACAATTTTTAATTTGTAAATAATCAACGCCATTAATATTAAAGACGACATGGTACACCTGATGCACTGCGAATTTTGCGTCAAGCTTATAAGCGCGGAATTACGGTGGTGAACGAAAATATAATTTAGACACTGGTTTGTTAAAATCGATTTATTAAACAACAAAAGCGTACTTCAGATTGTTGTGTCTCTTGAAATGTAGTACATTAACCATGACTAACGTTCATACAATTTATCATTAGCATAATGTGATCATTTTTAAAATATTCAAAAATTTGTAAAAATTGTTTCGAACTAGACGAACTCCACTACATCGGGGCTCAATCAAAAAAAATCAAGACAATTAAGTACTATATATTTAGGAATTTAAGCTTAATCGGTGTTTTATCTATTATATAACGCTTAGGCTGCGTTTCCACCAGAGATGTGCGAGGATGTGTTTACATACAAATGACACCTATTAATGACTCGAGCGAGGTGTCAAAACACATCCTCGCACATCTCTCGTGGAAACGCAGCCTTATAGTTTATAAAATGCACATCAAAACCGAGTTTTTATTAAAATTGTTCGTGTATATAGTGCTTAATTGTCGTTACAAACCTGACTAAAATGAATGTTTTTTTTTATTTCACACTATTTGGGTATCCCTAAAAGTGACAAAACTCATAGGGGTCAATCACGTTTTTATGTCACTCGTTGCCATGTTACGTTCTCTTGGGTCATCCTTAGGGTGCGGATCCACTGACGCGGAGCGGAGCGGAGCTGTGGAAAATTGACCAATAACTTCTTTTTCTTCAAATTCGACAAATTCGAATGGGAAACACTGTGATGCGGTCTCATTGGCCGAGCTCCTACAGCTCCGCTCCGCTCCGCTTCAGTAGAGCCGCACCCTTAAAATTACATTTAAAAATAGCTATGGCGTACGCGTTGTAGCACTTGTAGCTTATGTAAATGTCATACTAAAGGGCACACCGCGTGCGCGACGAGTATGTGAGCGTGACGTGCATCGGGTGTGGCTCAGCCGTTAGGACCTGCGACCATATATAACATGGACGTCTAATGCCAGCTCAAAAATGCCCCCAAAACCAATTGTTCAATTGTGCCAAGATGGGCAGGACATAGCGCTTTTCTTAACACCGCGCATATTTCGGCGCAACATCTTTGACAAATGTTTATTGAATATAGCCAATCAAAACTTTGATGGACCAATCACAAGTATTTTTAAATGGCGGTTTAAGCTTTTATAGTTTGACATTCAAATACATTGACGTGATGCATTGAAGAAGGGGTGACATTTGTCAACTAAAATTCAGGACCGTTTTTGAAAGGCAATTTAGTATGGCGTGCGGCTTCTATGTTTTATTTGTTCATAGGTTAGGACTTACCTTTCAGATTGATATGACAGGTGCTGCCCGCATACCACTGGAAGCACTCGCAGAGCACTCGTCTGTCGTCACGGGAATAACACGCTCCGTGGTAGTTACAACGCTCGCAGCCTACTGGCTCCGCTGGAAAAATGATTCTTAATGAGTAGATTCACATAAGGTTTTGTAAAATATTAACCGCCTTATAAATATTGGATGTCAAAGAAAAAACGACCAAGGTCACTAACGTCCGAGGTGGGGATCGAACCCCCGTGCTCAGCTTTCACGGCACCCCTCGGCCACTCGGTCTTAATAATAATCGGTCGTAATATTTAGTTAATAAATAATTTGATTTGTGTTTTCACAATACGTTAATTAACCGCCTTATGAAGTTTCTTTTTGTTGTATGTATTTTACCTGTCTCCGAGAATCGTGAACCGATTTTAAAATTTATTTTTGTTATCGAACGTGTATTACCCTTAGATGGTCCTGTTGGCACCAAGTTGGGGTCTGATGATGGAATCTAGGAGAAATCGAGGGATCTCTTCAAATGTTGTAGGTACATGTATGGCGCTTTTGGTAATTTTCATTCATTTACAAGAATTAGCGTTCAGAAAGTAGGATTTGAGGAAACTAATGATGGAAACAAAACGGGGATCTTGGAGAAATCGGTTGAAGTCGGTTTATTTAATTTTTAATTTGGTGATTATTCATAAACGTCTTCTAACTTAGCAAGGCGCTAAGTATTATTTGTCTCTTTTGGTTTTATCAATATTTCTGTAAGACGGAAAGGGACAAATAATACTTAGTGGTTTGTTATATTAGGAGACGTTTATATTCTAATATGCACTTATTGTCTGTAAGAGATTGCATATGAAGGGTCAACGGAAAGAACATGTCTAGTCAATTCAAATTACAGAAAGAAAAACCACCTTACTTTTAACAGAATAAGGTGAGAATTTGCCCTGATTTTTTTAAGGACTTGACTTGTTTTTTCTGTGGACCCTTCATATACCGGAGAGATTATACCGGTATTTTTTTCAGTCGTAAGGACGGCGAGGACTCAAGACTTGTGTTCTGAGGGGGTTATACCTAACTAGGACATACCCCGCAATTCCGATCAGGGAGGCTACCAATCTCTTAAATGCGATTCAGTTTAGGTTCGGCCTGTCAGCAGTTATTCTACAGAACTGACACACCACGATTCATATTAGATCCTACACTGAATCGCATTAGTCGATCGCGGTAGCCCCCCAGCTCCGTAAAGTCCTGCATGGCATGTGTTAGTGCCGTGAAGAATTTATTGTGTGAACAGATCAGTACTCTTAGCTCATGATTGGTATGTCAGTATGTCGCCGCGAGATAGATTTTCCATCTTTTACCAACTATATGAATAAACGAGGGATGGAGTCTATCTCGCAGCGACATATTGTCGCACTGATCCTGTGCTAAGCCTACAGAGCTACCAAAGGATATTCTACTAAGGTCCTAAGGTATTGAAGTGAACAGAGATCTTACCAGAACATATCCTGCCAGGGTACTGCGAGTTGACGCTCAGGTCTGCGAAGCCCTCGAGGCAGCTGCAGGTGTACGTTCCACGAAGATTGAAGCACTGTGAGTGCTCTGAACAGTCGTGGAACTGCCCGCTCACGCATTCGTCGAAATCTGCAAAGTTTAATTTGAAGGTAAGAAGGTGCTAGACTCCTTTGAAAATTTTACGAAGGGAAGCGTAATAATATCATCCATAATAGTACACCAAACGAAGGAAACTCAGAGGAAAAAACTCGCGTATAAGCGAATTTTGGCATAGTTGTAGGAAATGGTGTTTTAAACCACATACTAAAAGTACTGGTGGTTAAGGGTGGAGCTAATGGGGGGAGAGGGGAGTTCTAATCATTGGAGTTTATTCAAAACTGTCAGAAGTATTCCTGTTTTTAAATTGAAAGCCTGAACTAAATATTCTATCAAAACTAATTGGGAATAACGGTAGTAAGAATACATGTGGCACCCCGACACCTCCTGTGAGTGTCGTAAGAGTCGACTAAGGGACTTAAGTGTCACTGACCGTTAATTTATTGAATATTGATGATGGGCAGTAACGTCATTATCTTGGACACATTACTGCGATCGTCAATCCGCTTGCCTGGCGTGGCGATTATGAGTATTTACCTCCTAACGAATAAGTAATAGGAGTGGCCTAAGTCCAGTGGACTGAGATAGGTTAATGACGTGATGTGTGATCAGCGGTATGAATGAGGGCAAACGGTTCTTTGTCACAAAACCGAACGCCACAATCTTGCCGACCTTCGCACGGATGACATCGTGGGATCTTCGGTTCCAATAGGATTTGTATTGAAGGCCACCAAAACTAATCTGAAGCTTACCATTAACCTCCAGTTTATCAACCAACTCCCCAGCAGCGTGGACCTCCGTGCCTCCGAGGCTGTAGTTGTTGTGGCGGAGGTACTTCTCGAGCACCTCCTTTAGACGACTCTCGTGGGCGTTGTCGGATAGCTGAAACGTTTTATAAAGAGTGCTCAGAATAGCTTTCTTAGCTACAGTACGATAGCTACAGTACGATAGCTACATTTTTTAAATGTACTTATAAGATTTTTCAAATCTACAACCTCAATTTACTCTAAAATTATGGGATATGCATGAATGAATACACATTCATTCATGTATGATACGATTATTTAACCATTATTAAAATAGCAAAACTTATTGAAGTATTTCTGTAATATTTCAACTGTCATCGTGTCATCTATTTCATTTACAGCTCGACTTTTTATTTTATAGCAATTAATTTAATTAAAAATCTCTCATTATTTACAGAAGTTTTAGTGACTAAGTACTTAATTTTTTTTACCAATCTATTCGACAATTATAGTGAAATGCACTCACGGATGGCTGAATAATTCACTTCAGCCATCCGTGACAAACAACAAAACATCGAAGAAATCGAAATCGTACTCCCTTAATCATAAGCATCTCCTAACTTAGTAAACCACTAAGTAATTTATTTCAAAAGAAAAAAGTATCATTTCAAACCTGCACATAAAAGTCGTTCATGACACCCTGGTACTGCCCTTCTTCACTCCTCATCTCCACCGGGTGGAAGCCAGTGATGTGGACTCCATGGAACACGTCCCTCAGGTCTGACTGCATGATCATCCTGTTGATGCCCTCATGAGTGGCGAGGGCTAGAGCCTGGTATTGCTTGGTGGAGTTGTCTGCCAGGTTATCGTGGAAATGGAGCCGCTCGTTGCCTTGGGTGCCGAGGGCGAGCTTCACGGAGTAGGTGTAGGTTGCTGAAAAACGGTGAAAAGACAGTCTTAGTACGATTAATATTGTGTAATCTACCAAAGAAAAAAATACCGAGTTTACCAACCGCAGAGGTGGGGATTTAGGGATCGAACCCACGTGTTCGGCTTCCGCAGTGTGAGTCGTAAAAAACACAAATAAACATTTTTCAAGCGCCGTGCAGTTTTCATGGAGCGTGCCCGTACACAAAATTACAGCACGCAGTTCAGAGCTTGCATTTGAATGAGACACATTTATACGCCATAAAAACCTTATCAGAGATTTGGCTTATATATCAGACAAGCGTGAGGTGAGCACTGCATGTCTAATATATATCAGACTTCGGCGGCTAATAAAATTATTTCTTAATAGTAAATATAGACGTAATTGTATGCCTATGTTTATGTTGACCATGGTCATTTCACAAAATACTTGAAAGAGGACACAGGATTTAATATGAAGGGTCCACGGAAAGAATATGTCTAGTCAATTCAAATTACAGAAGGGAAAAAAATCAGAGCATTCCTGATTATTTTAAGTATTGGACATGTTTTTTCCTTGGACCCTTTTTTCTTTGGACCTATTTTTTATTAATTACTTCATTTGTCACTGTCATTTTGATTACATCGATATTTAGTTATTTTTCCATGTACAGTTTTTTACAATTGACACTACATTTGAGACAGTACTTACGTTTGCAAGGTCTATCAGGGAACATCCTGGCGAAACCAGGTCTGCAGACGCACTTCATGAGCCCGTCGATTCGCTGGCAGCGTTCGTTCCTCGAAGCTTTGCAGTCTGGTTGGCATTCCTTACCGTATCCTGCACCTAAAATGCAGTAAATATTGCTCGTTAGTTGCTGTTCAGTGTACCCTTTAATTTCTCCAACTCACAAATCGCTCGCTTGCTTGTGTCATGACCAAAAGTCCTAATTAAACACACTTGATTATACGATATATTCAACCGACTACAAAATTCAAAAGATGATTCTCAATTAGCTGAATTTTACAAAAAAATAACAATACAGATATTACAGATAAAAATCATTATATTCATTACATAATATGTAATTATGTTAAAAATATATTACCTGTGGGATGGCCAACGTTCGTAGTCTCTAAATATGGTGTTCCGGCCAGTAAAATTTCACCAAACAGCACTTGTGATACTCCATTGCTGTTCACTTGTTCATTTCTAGTGATTCCATCGTAATCACTAGTATCAACTTCTGTCTGTACAGGCGGTGCCTGACCACCATTCTGTGATTTATTCATTACTATTAAGAACGATTCGTTTTCGTTATCATTTTCAGTGTGTATTTTTTGTATATTTTCAGTAGTCTCACTATCTTTTATAATAAAGTTTTCAGTTTCTTCTGAAGATATAGTAACATCATCTAGAGCCAATTTCGTTTTTGTTGTTGCTTCTACAACAGGTGTTGGGTCTAATGGTATAGGGATATGTTTTGTTACAGTCTCAATAATTGTAGTTGGCTGGACTTGAGTGTATACTTCAGTGACAACGTCAACTATAGTCGATGTGTGTGTATTTGTCAATACTAACGTTTGAGTTACTGCTCCTTCTGATTGGCTCACAAGACTTGTCTTTGTATGAGTGACAGTAAGAGTATGTGTTAAATTGACATACCCAATACTTGAGATTATTTGTGGCGGTTCCGATAATGTCTTTGTCAAAGTTACCACAGTCGTTTTAAATTCAGTTTTTGTTGGTATAATCTCATCAAATACCTTAACTTCGTTTCCAGCGTGATGAGTCGGCTTGACGACTATGCTATCATCTAGATTAGGAGTAAATATGCTTGACGGTACTTTTTCTATTACACTCGAAGCATCTAATTCTTGTATAGAAGGCAACGAGTTTTCTTTAAGTACCTCAGTCGGTCTTATGAAGTTCTCTTCAACTGGAGATTCGGAACTTTCGATAACGCTAGACGGACTAATCGTTACAGGCCTTTGCGGTATTGGTCTGATTGCTGGAATCTTTTTGGTAGGCGTAGGTCGTGTAGGATATAAAATTTCTGGCCGAGTTCTTGCAGGTTTAGTTGTAGACGTAGGTTTCTTTGTTGTAGTTTTGTACTTGCTAGTACTATCACGTGATGGGTATGGTTTACGAGTTCTATTTCTATATCCTGCAGTTCCGAACTTTATTCTTTCTGTAGAGACATCCTCTTGGGATTCTTTACTAGATGATTCTGTACTAGACGAAGCAGGTCGTGCAAAAGTAACCGAAGATTGATGATGAGTACTCTCTTTACTTGAATCTGAAGTGTTTTCTTCAGTTTCTGGTTTTTCTGAGCTAAAATTATCAACACGTTCGCTTGACTTCTCCTCATCTGAATTTCTTTCTGTAGACGAAGTATGCCATGGAGCAATAATAGTAGGAGCTACTGTTCCGGGGAACTGTATAGAAGTGGGTTCAAAGTCATAACCTGAAGCAAATTCTATGCCAGAAGATGTTAACCATCCCGAAGAAATAGGTGTTGGGAAGATAACTAAAGGAGATGTCGGTCTTTCGGTTGGTTCTGAATTAATTTCAATGACTCGTGATGGGTCTTGAGGTGGGGGTAGAAGTTGCAATGAAGGCTGGCCGCGATTGTAAACTGGACGCTTAATATTATTGATATCGAATGAAGGTCGGTAAGTTGAGACATCGTCTCTCGTGACAGGTTTTCTCGTAAGTCTCTGAGTTGTTGTTCTTGGAGGCAATGTTCTTGGAGGTAGCGTTCTTGGAGGCAAAGTTTTATATGAAGGAGGTGTTCTGATAGGTCTTGGGGTAGTCCGGCCTGGTTGTCTTATAGCAGGTGGAGTTCTAGGAGGTGGGGGGCTCATCCCCATAATCATTTCATCGTTTGTGGAAGGCTTAAAGTTATAATCAATTGTTGGTGGTGGTGGCGATAAATCAATAATTTCACTTGAAGTTCGGTTGATATCCAAATCTGTTGTAATAGTAAATGTTGGCAAGGTGGTCTTTTCATTAGGTTTTTCTATTATTAAGGGTTTCTTGTCTTGTATATGAACAGTAGACGTAATAATATTATTAGGATCTTGAGATGCGTTGGTTGGACGAGCAGAAAATATTGGTCTGGGTGGTCTCTTATATTTGTTATCCTGGTCATGTTTGTAATACGGCTGTTTGTGTGTTGTCGATGGTTTTGTGGTAGATATGGTGCTCATTTCTTCACCAGTATTCAACTCAAAGTTCTCTTCATACGAAATATTGGTTGAATTTTCTAACATCTGGTTAATCTGCCAATGCGGTTGATGCAGCTGATGATCTAAAGGTGTAATCGTATTTACTGTAAATGGTCTTGGATTCACATATGGATTGCGATCGTATATTGGTTTTATTGTGTTAGATGAAAATGAGCTCCTATTATAAGATCCGAACGGTTTTTCGGTTTGTGTTCCAGGATTAAAATCTACAAAATTCACATTTTTGTCTTTTGGAGATTCTTGAGTTGGTATGACCTCGTCTTGGAGTAGAGTTAATTGTGTAGTTGATTTAGAAGTGTGTTCTACGTCACTTGATGTACTGACGATTGGTACCTTCATCGACTCTTGGCTAACTTCTCCTTCAATTTCACTATTATCATTATCAGTTTCCTCTTCTCCGTCATAAATTTCTTCAGAATTTTCAAATACTGGTTTAATTTTTTCTGTAGTTGTAGTAGTTAGTCTTGTAAACTTCACAGTTGTTGTTTCGTCACTATTATCTCTGATTGGTATATCATAAGCAGGCTGTTTGATGGTACCAAAGTTAGATGGTATATAACTTGGCTCATGGGGTTTTGAAGTAAGAGGCGGTTGACTTGAAAATGTGATCTTGTAATCGTTCGGCTTAGCAAAAGGTCTACCGTGATGAGTTAAAGATGGTTTTTGTTGTCCCCAAAACTCAGATGGCGGCTTTCCCACGCTTGTGATTTTTTGTCCGAAATTGGGCAGATCTTTGTTGAAATCGGGAAGCAGTGGAATGATTTTCCGTGTGGTTGATTCTACTTTAATATTTGTTATACTGTTGAAAGTATTTTCATTAAGAGGAACACTTGAGTACCAACCATGAGAGTTTGTCGGAATATTTGGTATTAATTTAGCTGGTCTCTTTTGGTCATTTGATTTAATGTCATCTATATACTCAGTCACTGGTTTGACGTTATTAAAATCAGTAGAAGGAGTTGAGAAGTCATTTGTCATAGGGAAATTGGCGTGACTATTTAAAGATGGTGCTATTGACGGATTAGGAACGCTATTGTGGTTAGGTCTGACAGCATTTTGACTGTTATAATAATCATTGTGTTCATTCCTAATAATATTATCGGTTTGTTGGTTTGAACTTGTGTTCCATCTATTATCTCCCATGGACACTTTATTCACTGAATTACTATAATCATTAATTACTGACCCAATATGTTCATGAACTATCGGGGTGTTTTGATTGGTTTGTGAATTATAATTATCTTGCGGCCCAGCATCTTCTTCGACTCTTATAGCAAAATTTGTTGAGATTGGTATATCTGTGTTCAAATCGCCATATTTCGATGCAGTGCCTATCGCCACTGGGACGCTGGAACCCACTACTTGTCCATCATCACCCACATTGCTTGCTACGTTGGTTGCAGTATTTAGAGTGACAGTATATGTACCATCTTTGTGTTCATTATTGCCGATTGATTTATTGCTATAAGTTGGCGATGATATAGTAGCTCCTGAACCGTGAACTTGTTCCGAGCCAGCGGCCGTGTCTTTATGAGTTTCTCCATGATATTCATTTTGCGCCACTTGTAAAGAATTACCATACTCTGCTGAAGGGATATGCACGGTGTACACAGGAGTTGGTTTGCTACTAGGTACTTGAGCTGCAAAATATATTTCCGATGTAATCTTTGGAGGCAACTGATCCTTTTGAGGTGGTTTTGGTACTGGATGCTGAATGTTTAAGAACACTTTCATATCTTGCACCGGTTTGGTATGAATTATTGGTTTTTGGAGATATGGTTTATGTTTATCCTTATTCATATCAGGATTGAAGTGCATTTTTGGTGGTGGAGGTGGTACAGCCAAGTAATTTTCATATTCCTTATCAATCACCTCTTTTTTCTTTTCTTTCCCTCTTACATGACTGTAATGGTCGAAGTTGCCATTACTCGGGTGATAAATATTTGGGTTGTATGCAGTAATATGAGGTCCTACTTGCAAGAAAGTTTCTTGGTTACTTGTCGGAGGGGGGATTTTATTGAAGTCATAAGTGGGCTTAGTATCCTTCCATTTAATTTTTTGATCATTTTTAAATGTATGATTCTTGTAAATGTGTGGGGGTTTGTACGGTTCTAATGGTCTTTGAGTAGGCTTAACTGCAAATTGCTTATTGCTGGTCGGTGCAACATTATGGACATTAGTCATTTGTGGAGCATCTATACTAAAGCTGCCAAAATATCCTGGTTCAGGATAAGGTAGAGGGTCGTCAACATAATCACCAGTTTTATGTGGTTCAGAAGATCCAGCAAAAACTAGAGCTGTAGAGCTACCGTGAGGAATCAGTACATTAGCAACTCTGGAAGGCTGAATATCAACCAAAAACGGTTTACTCATTAAAACATTGTTATCAGGTAAGGGGTAACTATCTTCTACGCGAACTTTGGTACTGATTATTTCTGAAGAACTTGGGCTATTGTCTGGAATTTCATCAGAGTCTTGCTGTTCATTCTCAGGGCGAGCTAGTGATGGAATGTAATCCAAAAATGCGGGTCTCCCATGATTTCCTAGAATAGTATTGCTAGGGTTCACTTTCTCCGGCTTTATAGCATATTCATTGCCATGTGACATTGTCGGGTAGTTTTTCGGTGGGGGGCTATTATTGTGTGCATTATTATGGAAGTTATAAGGCGGCGAAGGCGGCCGAGGGGTATTTCTAATTGGTTTTGGCTTCGGCTTAGGTAATTCTGGAGGCCTCAAATCGAAGGAGTCATCTACTTTAGTCGAAATAACAGTCTGTTCATTATTAGGAGCTCGATCAAAAGTAGGAGGTTTTTCATGTACTAAATATTGCTCATCAGCGGCTACGAAACTATCTAGTGGTGGTGGATTTACAGGGTTCTGTAATTTAATACCACTAGCTGCAAGTGTCAAAGGACCTCCTACGGCAGGCCTCCCAACAATGACGTCTGAATTTGCAGTGATGATTTCTCCAGGACTTATGGGTATTCCTCCATTCACCAGAGGACTCTCGTGAATCATTTTCGGTGGGACAATTCTAGCTTTAGGTTGTTTATGTTCAGCAGCCCAGGCCAAGTTCTGGTGTAAAGTGGCGTTCGTGAAACCTATTTGTGACTCAGATGTTTCTAGCTCATCTACAGGTATGTAAATAGGAAAATTGCTTTTGGAGTCTATGTCAGTGTCAATTCGTTTATTAACGCTGTATGCGGTCAATTTGGCTACAGGTTTGCTTGTCGTGGTAACGGTTTTATTCTCTTGCCTCTTAATGAATCCCCCAGTCATTTTCTCGATTACAGGAGCTAATTGCGATAAACCCTTTATACCCAGTGAACCTAGTTTCAATAAATCAGCAACGACAAACTTGTTTTTATTAGGTTTCTGTGTTTTATCAGGCTTTTGTTTATCTGGACTTTTAGTTACAGGAGCTTTACTTGGTTTAGGTGGTGAAGGAGCTTGCTCGTTTGTAAGTAGTTCACTTTCTTCTACAGAATTTGTGTCTTTCTCATCTGAGTAATCATTAATTACTTCCGTATATTTTTCAACTACCTTATCAGTCGGTGCTAGGGATCCGTTATCATATTCATATGGGTTGTATTTGGTTTTCTTATCAAGTGTTTCTTTGTTAGTTGGCCTTAAATCTAGCTTCGTTGCATCATACTTTGAAGTTTTCATTGGATACTTTGCGGGAGCAGAAGCATCATGAGCGTTAGCGTACTTTGTCTTCAAACTTTCTGTTTTTGTATTGCTGCAAGCGCAAGAACTCGTACATGGCGTGTGACCAACTTCAGATGGTTGAATAAGATCAAAACTATTGCTGTTATCGCTGTCGATCCTTTTCTCAATTTTGACAAAATTACTTTGAAATATCTTGCTCGGCGAAGATGGTTTTAATGGTTTTCATCTCCATATATTTCGTCTGAAAAATATAAAACAATATTATTTTTTGATGCATGATATAAGAATAAAGGTGGTATACATAAAAAAAATCATAATTTGGTTAAAGTGTCAAGACATTTATCATTATTTTGGATAATGGAACTTCATTGTTTTAGTACTGTGCAGGGTCTACTGAGGTCTCAGCGGTTATTGGTATCCTAGGCAACCAGGAATATCGTAACCCAGGGCAAAACAAGGGTCCGAAAAATCCTTACGTTTGTTGGTTTAATATCTGCAAATATATTTGTAGCATATATAGGCAGATTTGTCAATGACTCAGTTGTGATCACTGACACGATAGTTTCAAATGTAGAAACGTCACTCCTTTTATTTTGAACAACAGTTGTCAAGTAAGTGTACGTTGTCATACAAGTCTTGATAATGTAATTGTGCTGCATAAGTTGATGCAATGGGAACATAGCACTCATTTGCTGACGGCTAAAAACGGTTGCAACTGCCGATGATAGCAATGATTTAGTTGGTGATGCATGATGAAATTGTGGTTTGAATGAAGACACTTGCATCAGTTTTAGTTTTCGCTGAGGAAACAAAAGTATAGATTACATTAAATAACAAAATAAATAAATCAGGTTCAATTCCTCCGTGTTATTAGACTGATCATAAAAATCGACATAATATACTTATTATGTTTAATTAAGTACTCTTAACCTTTATGTGACCATTAAACAATATTTCGTTAAAAAAAAAACAATTATAAGTAAGCTTTATTTTTGACTTCACTAGCGACAATATCAAACTAACAAATTTCAATGCTTACTTTTGACGGCACTTGTACAAATAAAAGAGGAATTGACTTGATTTAAGTCACAACCGTGCAGAGATCCAACTCCATCAGATTCAACTACAAAAGTCTAAAAAGTTACCTGATCTTGTTTGCCGTCATTTTTGTCTTTGACCAAAACTTCGACTCCATTGGACAAGATTTTAGTGGCGAGATTTTTAAACCGTCTTTCATCCTCTGAATTCCCATGATCTACTAAATCCATATCTCTGCCAGGTCTCCATGGTGAATTGTCATAAACTATCCCATTTGTATTGAAAGCTGAAACATTTAATTTTAATATTAGTGACTTGAAGACAAAAACTCAGTAGCAACTAATTCTGCATTACAAATTAATCATAGTTATTTATTTTATAATTATTTGTACAAAATAAATCTATTTATTTCAATATTAGATCTAATATTTAAACTTTATATACATAACAGTGTTATTACTACTTAAAAAAATAGAACTCTCAAAAAAAAAACAATTTGAGTTGTTCCACAAAATATTAATATTTTTGTTTCTTTAAAATAAGAATCTTATTCTAAACGATTACTGGTACTTTACATAAAGCAATAAAAAAAACTAAACAAAAAAATAAAATAAAGCAAAGTCTAAATAACACTAATAATAAGAGATAAATTATTACTATTACTACTTACCAACACACTACTTGCTAAATATGTACAAACAGCAGCTCAAATTCTATTTACAAAAACCAATCCCAACTCGTACTCTGTAAATTTGGTGCTATACTAAAGTGCAAAATAAGGGTTAGATTTTCAACACTACATCTAAGTCAAGTATGTGTGACACAATATAGAAGCTTTCGTGAAGTGTTACTAGCACTAATATTTTTATGTACATTTGTTTCTTCCTCGTCATTACAATAGTTATTATTTAGTTTCTATAATTAGCTTAAAGATCATGTTAAATGTTAAACTAGAGCTACATTTACGTACTAAAGTGTTTTTGAGGAATATCGTTTGAATCATAATTTTAATTAATTAATTCTTCAATAACACTCGGAATTGTTACTTTATTGTTATGAATAATACTATTATCGAGATTACCAATAAGACTCACCTCGGAGGTAGTTGGATGTACGGATGTGGGTTTGGAATCTCCCAGATGTGGAGAAGTGGAACTTCGGGATTCTTCGGGTTCCGGTTTCCGTCTTTGTCGTCGTCATCATCAGCAGTCAATTGTCAATGTCACCGGTCAGTTTTCTTAATTATTTCGTCTCTTGGTAATTATGTTATTCAATACTTTCGTATTCATTGGAATGGTTTCACTTAATTTTCATTTTGTGAACTTGTTAAAATATTTTTGAATTGTTTAGACTTTTTGAGGTGGGAGATGAAATGAAATCAATAGAAATATTTAAAGTATTTATTTTCATTTGACCTACTTGTGTACAATTGAAAACAAGAAGAGTATTATGAAATTAATTATGATAAATCATAATCTAGTTTAGGCTTAATCTTAGGCAGTGATAGATATTTTGTTACCTAAACAATTTTGTAACCATCACATCAACCTGGTAACATTAGAGATGTATTTGGCAATCTTATAGAAGAGTTAATTATCTAGTAAAGTACAAAAGAGTATTTCGTTCTTACACGCTATCGTTAAAACTATAAGGCACTATTCATAGTTAAACTTACTATGATACAATGTAAATAAATAACCATAATTGTATATACCTAATCATTTGTTTGGGCTTCACGAGACGTCATCGACTGAACTTAAATTTAAATCTCTAATGGCGGTTGCCGTTGCTAACTTCACGACATAGGTTGGTGACGCGTCATATCTTATGTGATCACTCAATGACCCGACTATACTCTCTAGACTCTGCGTTTCAATTTGGCTTTTGAACGTGGAGTCATCCAAGTATTTCTCAGTGCCGGAAACAATCGAGTTCTCCAGAGCGTTGTCGCTCTGAGAACTGACCAATTGACCGACTGAGGGCAAAACTGATGGAAGGACTTCGATGTCTTCGTAATAAACTGCCTCTCTTTTCCTGACAGTTTGTGTATCGTCTACAACAACGGTGGATAGGACAGTACTGAATTCACCAGGATACCTGCCTGATACATACATCGTTACTACACTAGTCAATTTAGGGGGAGCGGGCTTAGGGGCTCTGGGTTTGTTCCTAGCTCTCACCGGCGGAGGTGGAGGAGCATCTTCCTCAATATCTTGGACTTCATCATCGAAGTCCTCGTTACTATTCAGGTCTTGTAAAATGTTTGGCTTAGGACTATTGCTGTAAATGTCATTGTTTAAGTTGTTGTTTTGTAATAAGTTTAAGTCAGGTTGTCCTAGACCTAATAAGGGATTAGGTGTTTGGAGGAGTGGGTTTGCTACAGCCTGCTGCTGCTGCTGTTGTTGTTGTAACAATAGTGGAAGGAGTAAAGAATTAAATTGTGGTGGAGGAGCTAAGGCTGTAGGTGTAGAAACGATTGTCTCAGTAACATATTCAGTCGCAGTAATAACATTAGTTGTTGGGTCAACGATGGTTGTCAAAATAGCTTTGCCTTTGAAAGTAATAGGCAGCACAGTTTCCCTAGCATCAGTTACCGTTGTGACATATGTAGTAGCTCGCGTTTTGTACTCAGTTACTGGAGTTTGTACTATTGGTTGCTGCGGTAACAAGCCCTGTCCTTGAAGAGCTAAGAGAGGGTTGATCGCTGGCTGTTGATTACCTAGTAATAGTTGAGACAGAAGCAAGTTGGCTAACGGAACGTTAGCGTTTATTTCAGGACCTATAGTTTGCGTCACTGGTTCTACATTATATACAGTACTAGGTAAAACATGCGAGTAAGATGTCTTTCGACCTCTAATAGTGGTGGGTGTGAAAATAACAGTTGTGGTTGGTGTCTCATGCAAATAGAATTTAATTACTTCAGTGGCACCATTTTCTGCTAACTTAGTAGACTCGGAAGCAAGAACCAACTGCTGGTTGCCTAAAGGACCTAAAGTGGTGGCGACTTGATTTCTTAGTAAGACTTCTATGCTAGGTTTGGCTGTCAAAACGTTCTTATATTCAGTTATTTTTCCATTAACTACTGGGATAGTGACTTCAGTCGGAATTTGATGTGTGACTGTTACCTTTCCATTGTCTACTATACTCTTGTAGTTTTGCCTTTCACCGCTGAAGTTCTCGAACGAGTTTCTTTGCCTGCTTGAGCCCCTGCTAGTTGTAGTGCGTGTTCGAGATCTACTTGTGCTACTGCGTGACGGGCTTCTTGACCTCTCTGACTGTGACCTACTGTTTAACAGTTTAGGTGCTTTGGGTCTTGATGAAATTGTTGTTGTACGGGAGGATGATCTTGACTTGCTACTTCTTCTATAAGCTGGTGCAGATGTGGTAGTCGTTCTACTTTCTCCTCTTATTATAAACGGTTGTCTCTGCGAAGATTTTTGAGGAGCTGACGTAGTGGTTCTACTACCAGACGAGAGTCTAGAATTGAATCTGCTACCAGGTCTAGCCTTTTGAGTGACAGGCGCAGGAGCTTCAGTTTCAGGTTCGGGTTCAGGCGCTTTTGTAGCTGCCGATTTAAGAGCAGGTCTTCTAAAGTTAGTGTATTTCCTGTTACCGTAGTCAACTTGTCGTTTTACTCGTCTTCGCGAAAACGGTCTAATACTTACAACATTTCTCCTAGGTGCAGGTGTAGAAGGTGTAGCTACTTGCTGTTCTTTTCGATTGGATGATTCGTAATCATTATCCTCTTCGAATTCCTCTCCTTCCAAAATTTCTTCACTCTCTTCGACTTCTTGCTCATTTTCTTTTATTTCTTCTTCTGGTTCTGGTTCTGGCTGTTTGAATAAATCGCGTCTAGGGAACAGTGAATTTTGTGGTCGCTGTCTACGCAATGATAAAAGTGGGTTTGTGGTCGAGCGAGTGCTAGGTCTTCTAGTTGTAGTAGTCAACCTTCCTCTGCTAGTAACTGGCGATCGCCTACTTGATGGAGTGGTTACCCTCGGAGTCACAGCAGTACCCGGTTGTCTAGCTACGGGTGGGCGTCTAAATCTAAAGAGAGGATTATTTGTAGTCCTAACGGGTGCCTCAGTAACTTCATTTAAAGCTTCGGTTGCGGTCTCTTCTTGCTGAGTGCCAGATGTCTCGGACTCATTTTGTTCCGGTGGCGGTAATGATATAGACGCTGAATTCCTATTACCTCTGAGCCTAGATGAAGCGGTGGGTCTTATTCTTGGTACAGCTGATCTACTGGCGAAATCTAAGCTGTTAGCTCGGATAGAGCTAGATCTGAACCCGCTTCGTCTTGATGTAGGCTGAATAGAGGCTCTACCTCCGAATCCACCAGAGCGAGATGCAGATGGAACATTTGCTGAAGGATTGGAGATGCTGCTGCGACCGGAGAATTTCTTTCCAGCGCTAGAGGACCCTCCGAATGATGACGCTTTTCTATTTCCACCAAAGCCAGACGGCCGTACGGATTTTAATGTTGGCGTTGCTGTTATAGTTGGTGTAAAGTCAGCACGAGTGATTGTGGTCGCACTACTAAGTGAGGGTACTCGTGCTTTTGGACTGAAAGTAGGTCTATTCCTTGACGCAAATGGGATGATAACAGGCGTGAATGATGGCTTCTTTGTTGTAAAAGTCAGGCGAGACTTCTTTCTTGACGATCCGTCATCTTCTTCCTCTTCTTCTTCAGATTCATGGGGTTCTGTTGTTACATCTGGTTCAGCAACTGAACTTTCTATAACGTCTGGAGTTGGGCTAATGACAGTAGTTCCCGGTGTAGTCGTACCGTTTGTTATAGGCACTGGTGTGGTAGATTCCGTACTCAAAGTTTTATTATCATCAGTAACTATTACTGAGTCTCCAGATATTACCGCAACTTGAGAAAACAGTATCTTTTTATCGGTATCAGGTGAAGGCGTATTGTTGTCTGCTGGCTTTATTTCAGCAAACAGGTTATCAATATATGTGCCAACAAGAACCGTTGGAGGTGCAGCAGATATATCCGGTAATTTCGTAGGCTCGATTTCTTCCCTCACCACAGTTGGAGATATGCGTTGCTTTTCGCCATTGTCTTGTATGAGATTTTTATCTACTGCACCGGTTGGTACCTTTCTACCCAACTGATTATCTTCTACAACTTTAGTATTGTCAACAATATTAGTTACCGTTTCTAAACTGCTTCGTATTTGCGAAGTATTGCCGGCATAAAAGGTTGTAAAGTATGTATATGTCGTATAGAAAGTAGCTTTACCATCATCTTGTTCAGGAGTATCTTCTATAAGAGATGGTTTTATTTCAATTTCTAAATCTTTTGGTGGCAGCGCACTTTCGATATCGATCGGCGTAGTATCAATGGGGCTGATTGTAGGTGCAACTTGAACAACAGGGGTGACTACATTCGAAACAATTTCTTCCCGACTTGTAATTGTTGTAGTTTTGTCTTTGTAAAGAGTGGTCCAGTAAGTGAATGTAGTGTAATATGTAATTGGCAAATTACTTTCTTCTTCTGGCTCCTTTTTAGGTGTTATCGTTTCAGTTACTACATTAGTAATCGTTTCTAATCTGCTCTTTACTTTACTCGAATCTTTTCCAACATACATAGTTGTGAAATAAGTGAATGTCGTGTAACTTGTTTGCAGCAAAAGTGTCGGTGATGGCATGATTTCATCAATATTGCTCTCAGAACTAATTTGATCATCTAATACATTGTTATTTTCTATGTATTGTCTTTCACCTCTGGAGGATGATGACTTGACATCTGTCACAGTATCTGTGTAAGAGCTATCGGTATCTAAGGGGTTAGATTCTACACTGAACAACATGTCTACTTCTACTGGAGTAGGCTGTGGAAGTGTGTCTTTGTTCCCTTCTTCATGTTTTTCATCATTCTCTTCCATGCTCACTGAAGATTCCATAGAAGAAGTTTCTTCTGGATTAGCAGGTGGATCTCTTTTGACTTGCTTACAGTTCCTAAAATCAAACTGAGCTTTAGTTTTTTCTGCGCCTAAAGGATTGCTTTTAGTTGGAATCAATTCATCAGGGCCAACGTAATTTGTATAAACTTCACTTCTGCTACATACGTTAGCGTCAGTTCCTACATAAATTGTAGTGAAAAATGTATACGTAGTAAAGTACGTTTTTACGGCATCAGGTTTAATACTTGCCACATCATCACCTAATGATGGAGTAGGCGTCTGAGAACTATATATTTCACCTCCTTCGACAGATTCAAGAACGTCTTTATTTTTAACTAAGTCAATTATGCTGTTTATAGCAAATGATTCTGTGGGACGACCGATCCCTACACTAGTTGGAGCAATCTCATCCTCGTCAAATGCACCTAATAAAGAAGGATCCAACTTAGCAAGGTTTATCGTCGACGTGATTACATTAGTTACGATAGATTTGTGACTAGCGACACTCGATGTTTGATCTCCAAAGAATGTAGTGAAGTAAGTGTAGGTAGTATAAAGCGTTTTGTAAATCAGGTCAATCTCATTTTCTTTGCTGTCCTCTTCTTCTTCTTCTTCTGAAATAGGTTTCTCAGTGGGTGTTGTGGAATGTTCCGTGCTAACTGATACTTCTACATGGCTTTGACTAGTAGAAACACGTTCAGTAGTGGTTGTTTGTGAGCTTGTTGTTGTTTCATTTTCTTCCGAATTATCATCGCCCTCTTGCGAACTATTGTCATCTGTAGTTTCTGATTCCGTATGTTTATCTTCGATGGAAGATGAGCTCTCTTTCTCTTTTGGAGTTGTTTTTGATACAGCTTCAGTAACTACCTCAGGTGGTGTCGGAGGTGTCGATACTGATTCTTCGCTTTCGACCTCAGGAGTTTCTAAGCTACTGTGTACAGACGACTGCACATTTACTTTAACAACAGCTGTTGGTTCTATGTCAGACTTACATACTACATTCGTTAGATATCCTACATTGCTTTCAACTACTACGTTTGATTTAACGGAGGTAGTCGTTATCTTGCTCTCGAGTGGGATGAAGTAGGTTGTCAAGTAAGTTAATGTTTTGTATGCAGTCGTCATAGTGGATTGCCTTTCAACACCATTTGAGCAAATAACTTCCTGTTCAGTGTCGTGTTTTGTTTCAGTAGTAGTCTCTATATCTTCAAACGATTCTTCACTATGTCCACTTTCTGTGGTTGTTATCAATTCTGACTCATTTGCGGGAGTAGTTATTTCTTCTTCCTGTTCTTCGTTTTCATCTTCTGATTTTTCAGTTACTTCGGCAGCTGTATTATCTGCCTCTTCCTCCGAAGTAACTAAATCTTCATTGTTACTGCTTTCAGTGACAACAGATTCTTTTGGGTCCTTTCTTATGGTGGCAGAAGGTTTTAGGAGTATCAGTGGGTCTGTAGCTTGTGAATGGTCTTGAATTGGTATAACTTCCAAATCCTCTGTAAGACGCGTACTTTCTGTAGTCGGTAATAAAGATTCTGAGGGCTGAATAACATCTAAATTAAAATTAAACCCACTACTGCTTTGAACTGACACGTCATGTGATTTGTCATCAATGTCGTAATGGATTTTCTTAAGACTGTCTTCGTCATTATAAAGAACTTTTTCGGAAATGTTTTCACTACTTGGAGTTGTTATTTTACTAGCCGAATTAATTTCGTGGGGTTTATAAGTCGCAGTAGCTACAGGAATATCGGCAGCAAGGAAAGTTATTTTCGTATTTAGTTTGTCTACTTGTTTAGCAGAGGGAAAAACATTTACTTCATCAGGACTTTGTGGCCGAGCAATATCAGTGTTAGGTGTAAAAATGATAACTGTATCACCAACCACAGTCGTAAAGTCAGCAAAGCCAGCGTACGTGAAAGTTTTCTTTGGTCTCGATTCACTTTTTTGGCCAAACAATTTTTTAGGTAATTTAGTTTGCTGCCCTGCCGGCTGCGGAGTTCTACGAGACTCCACATTATCTATATAATAAAATATAGGAGAAAATTCGTTCTTAATCGTAAAAGTCGGTAATTCGTAGTTTGGCTTTACTTTAACAATATTTGATTCGTTTAATTCTTCCTTGATTCGAGAATCTATTTTAATAGGTTCCGTTACAGGTTCATAAGCTTTACTTTGACGATGTAATGCATTTATGTTTTCAAGAATAGCTGGTTTCACAACGAAGTCGAACTTCTTTTCGCTTTCAACAGATGGACCGTCAAGGTAGTTAAAGGCTTCATTTTGTACAAATCGCGGTATTTCATTATTTTGTTGAACTCTACGACCCGTTGGCTCCTCCGCTATTTGAAAATCTTGTTCTTGAGCAGTGGGGCTCGCATTCCAAAAACTGCTTTCCTGTGGAGGTTTGCTCGCGTAAACAATATCCATTTTACTGCTAGGTGCAAGATAATCAGTATTTTTAAGGATAAACTTATCGGGATCAATGAAGCCTAAATCTTGCTTGACGCTCCATTGGCCGTCGAAAGCTGAATGCACACGAGTCGGTTTGACCACGACTGCATCCTCATTGGCTGGTTTATTATACAAAACAAGAGAAGACTTTGTGAGGAGTTGTGCATAGATGCGTCCGTTGTTCAGCGTGGTGCCAAGAATTTGAGTGGCAAACTCGGTTGTCACGCCGTCTTGAATGAACGTCCTGGCTGTCGAGGTCAGTAACCCGATGAGAGGCTTCACACTGTGGTACCTCCCGATCCTCGAGTTAAAGTCGTTCCGTTGTTGATCGTTGACGAGCAACACAGTCAAGTCTGTCGTCAGGAGTCGTCAAGTGGTGTCAGGAAGGATCGTGGAGGTGCGTTATATTTTACAAAAGTCCGTAGTTGTCCAGACCGGATTAGATTTGAAAGAGAAAGAAAAAACATACAATTAATAATGCAATATAAATAGAAGAATAAATACGCTATTGCTAATAGATAAGAGACAAACACTTTCATACTGTTAGCACTAATTTATACATTCATTGACGTTGATGATAATTAGATTGACAATAAAGATTAAAAATAAATTGTGACCCAACCGACAATCAACGACACCATAAACTCACTAATCATCATCAATATCAACACATTCAATCAAATTTACAAACAAACAACCTACGGATGCTTATTGATGTGTTAAGAAAATAAAAGAAAAGAGAATATTAAATAAAGGCAAGAAAAGGCTAAAAGTAAGTAAATATATAGATCAGATCACACAGTTATACACTAGGCACAGTCTAGCGTCAAAATGCAAAAAATTGGAAGCAAAGAGTATTTTTACAGAAAGACAAGAAACATAATGTTGAAATACTCACCCCTGTTTTCTGAGACACCTTCCCTTTTTATCCTGGTTGCTTCTATTGATTCTTCATTATTTATATCTGTAACAAAGACAATCACATTTATTTACACATTTATGTTTTACGATAGGTAGTTACTATGACATAGTATACTACGACACAAGTGGGAAAAAAATGAAGTTAGTTTCCTTTTCGCACACAATATGTATCGTGCGACGTTTTTCACTACAGAATGGCCCTGACCGAAGTTTCGACCTGACAAGAAATGAGCCACTTCTCACACTAGTGCGTAAAAAAGCACCACCTTTAATGAAAGTCATTTTAAAACTTTTTGTAAAGATCATCCTGAAAAGGAAAAATAATCCGTAGATTTTAGTGACGTAGTTATATATGTAATAGATATAGCAACCGATGAATCACGTTATTTAATATGTACATAATGATAGTAACAGAAAATCATTAAGAATTCCCTCAGTACCCATTAAAAAATGGCACTAATTTCGTATTCAGAGCCAACCTGTCATTCACATTGCATTTTAAATGAAGACATGAAACATGATACTAATAATAATACAAAGCACATATGAGAATAACTTCTTGTTCCGCGATTTTTTAGGTCATCATTATTGAGATAGTGATCTGGCATTTCTGTTCGCAGCGTGATATCACGGATTGAAAGGTTAGGCATAATCATGGCGACTATCATTGTCTAACGACAGTTATTGCGATAGATAGAATACATCTGAAATATAGGCAAGCCCGTATTAAATATCCTACCTGCTACGTAACTTTTGATATAACTTTGCTTTGATGATTCATAAGCTGTGGACGGAACTAAGGTACTGCTCCCACAAAACACAAGTCGATGAGAGGCAAAATATAGATTCCATGTCAATAAATGTGACAGATACTTATACACTCGTATCGGCAAATTTTCTAAGATAATTCACTCGCCCACGAAGAAATACAGATGTAGTGCAAAATCTATTTCCTTCGACTTTTCATGAAAACGTTCGAATTGCTGTCACAAGAAACTTCAGTATAACAACAAAGTGGCTCCACTCCACCTGGTCGTAAGTGAAAAGGAAAGCCCAAATCGTGGCGGCAACTAACAGGACACCAGTAGTAACCTGTTAGTTGCTACCGCCTTGCTGGCCCGCTAGATGCTTCTTCACGCTTCGTTTAAAGGGTCCCAACTTATAGGTATGAGGAAACACATGTACCGGTAAAGAATTCCACTTTTTAATAGTCCGGCATAATATGATAGATATGATAACTGAGACAGAAAGATAAATTCGGACGTTTGCGTGAAAATACGATGGAAAAGGATTTCGCACTACATCTGTACCGCTGCTCGTTCTTCGCCGTTGGTGGGACTGGGTATTTTTTTTTATTTTTATTTAAAAGGTACATAAAACAGACAGTAACGTAACGTAACAGTTAGGTAACTAATCATTAGTTTTATTTTCACTGAAAGATTTGCAGCCATACCCAGTTTTTAAGTAACTAAAAATAATGTTGTAGTCTTTGTCTTTGTTTGTATGTAGGTATATATATGTATATATCTCTATGTAATGCATATATGTGCATATAAGCATATATAAGTGTATATGTTTTCTAAATTATAACTCATATCATAACCATGTTGTGTACATATTCTTTTGGCTTGTAATGTGTATCTGGCTTTAAATGTCTAATTGTATGTATTTCTTGGTATCCATTTGACCAAGAAATACATACAATTAGACATTTAAAGCCAGATACACATTACAAGCCAAAAGAATATCAAGAATATGTACACAACATGGTTATGATATGAGTTATAATTTAGAAAACATATACACTTATATATGCTTATCTGCACATATATGCATTACATAGAGATATATACATATATAAACCTACATAGTACATACAAACAAAGACAAAGACTACAACATTATTTTTAGTTACTTAAAAACTGGGTATGGCTGCAAATCTTTCAGTGAAAATAAAACTAATGATTAGTTACCTAACATTGTCTATTTTAATTGTATTTGTCGGAGTCTCGCTTCAGTTGGTGCAGGCAGACCTGTACGACACGTCGAGTCATCGAACGCCAGAATTATTATTTACAAAGAGAACAGTTTTGTTTGCAATGTTTACAATTAATTTGTTAAGAGTTACTAAATCTAGAAAACTATAAGCAATGTATTGCTTCGAGTGGGCTTTGTTTTGGTCCATGCAGATTGCAGGTAGATAATAAAACCCGGTTGAGATCTACCCGCCTGTGAAGCAGGTAGTTTATGACCTGACAGTATAAAAGGTCACTAGCGCTGTTTTCATGATGCATTCACATTCGCGCGTTAGACTTAGAAAGAAGTAATTCTTGCCTAGACTTGGAATAGATTCTGATTATGATCATTCCTTCCCTTAAGTTAGTCTATCTTGCACTCCAGAGTAAGAGGAGTTTGACTAGATTCAATAGTTCGTTAGATTCAGATTCAGATCCTAGCATCCTGACGAAAGTCGTTATTTCTTGTGTTTTGAAATTGGTGAAGCATGGACTCAAACTTAGAACTCTCCAGTCGTTTTCCATTAGTTGTTGTTGTTGTTTAAAGTGTATGATTAATCGTGTTTTAATTGTGTACCTATTGTAATGATCTAAAATTGTAATTACCAATGATTTGAAAAGATTAAAACATACAACCCGCTGAGTTTCTTCCTGGTTCTTCTCTGTTGTGGTTTAACTCTTGCGAACCAGAGTAGTAATAAAAAAAGATCTTAATTCATGTTGTGTTTTTCATTATGAGTCCATGCCTACATGCATAAGTGCGTAGATAGCTAAACCATCTCCCTATAGCTCGGCCGGAACCTGATATAAAGGGCCTTACGCCGAAATCAGAAGTGGGATACACCAAGCTCACAAAGCAGTGAGTGCTAGCTGGTAATGTAACACAATGTAAACGGTAAGGTTTAAAATCGACAACAGTTGGTAAGGTAATGATTGTTTACAATTTTTACAGTAAAGTTACGTGATTGTGACAAAGTAGTTATCTCGCTTTGTTCTTTTTTGTGATTTCTGTTGTAACGATACGTGTGGGTATGTACCCTACCCACTTGACAAAAAATAAATTACAGTAATTCTAGTAATTTCAGATGATATCATGGCCCATAGTTGTTTGTTTCTTAGTTTTGAATTACTAGCAGTTCCGAAATACGGGCAAGTAGCCCTTTGTTTTGTTTTGTAGTGTGCCAAAAATTTATTCCTTATCATGACAAACATGTTCTATCCGTTTCTGTTGTGAAAAGTTTTCTATGCGTGTGAAATTATCGTTACAGATGTTCAACCACGAGATCACTGTGAGAGTGGTCAGCGTTTTCGTCCATGATGGCGATGTCGCTGTGGCGATGAAACGAGCGCAATTTCTGACAATTTATTGCAAGGTGTACAAGAAAATTAGAGAAAAGCTGCCAAAGATGCGAGTTTTGGAGCAACAGAAATAAAATGACAGGTTTCGTTCCAATTGTTATAATTCAAAATCGAAGTAGTAATTTAAAAATTAACGGTTGACATTTGTTTGTGAGTTTTTGTGTCCTCAAAACGTTTTATTATTTGCGAGATTAACTTGTTTGTAGTTAAAGTGAAGTCAGTCATTATTTTAATGATAAAGTGTACTAGATGCCAATACCCTAAACATAACTTCCTAGTCTCGTGATGAGCTTGGGCTGAGCCCGCATGCAAATTATTTCTGTGATGAAACTGATACCGTACAATTTGATATTTTCAGTTCAACATGGCCAACCAGAGCAACCTGCCGGCATCATGCCTGTTGCTGTCATCACGTCCCGACGGCGTGGCAGAGGATGAAGACTGGTGTCGCTGCTGCCTATCGTGATGAAGACTGGTGTCGCTGCTGCCTTCCTTGAACACGTGGTGCAACGCGTGGTGTGTCCACACCATTACAACAGACAGCGTTGTTGATCCGGTGAGAAGTTCACATTTTGTTGGGCTATTTGAGCCCTGAGCTAATTAGTGAAACTAATGTTGTAGTCATCGAGGGGTTATTCTTTTGAGATTATCAAATTGAAAATGCCGATGATGATGATGATGGTGGTCATGATGGTGGTCATGATGGTGGTCATGATGATAATCATGATGGTGGTCATGATGATGATCATGATGACGGTTATGATGTTGGTGGTGATAGTCATTTCTTATTATTTGAGCTGTCCATAGTTTCAATTTGACTACTTTAGTTTAGTTAAAGTTGTGGATTATAATTAATTGGACTTAGTCATTTAGTTTGCAATCGTGTAATGAAACTTTTTACATTCAATTTGGTTACGTTTCTCAGACTGCATACACCATTTTATCATTCGTAGTCGTAGGTGTAAAATCGGATCTATTTTTCCGTCTCAGTGCGGCCACGATTGTGGGTGGCATGCGTTTGGTTTGATGGTGTAATCGGTCGATGTGTTTTCAGTTTGGTTACCGGATGGAGGTAGACCAATTATTGCTGGATGGAAGCAATTGTGGCTTGGTTACCGGATGGAGGTAGACCAGTTTTGTTGTTGCTGGATGGAAGCAACTGTGGTTTTGGTTACCGGATGGAGGTAGACCAACTTTAGAGTACTGTAACCCATTTGTTATTTTTGTTGAACAGTTTCATTTGACTATTGCAGAACTATGTCTGTTACTGGCTAGTAAAGTAGTAAGAAGTTAATGACTGGTTAAAATTCAAATTACAAAGTGGTTTATTTAATTTTCTGTTAGTACTGTGAGTACATAGGTACTCATTGGAAACTTATAATTTTGTTTTCCGTAAAACGGTTATTAAGAAAACTACAACTTTATTTTCGCTTTTATTTTTTTCAATTTTGCGTTAGAATTGGTAATGCCACAAAAGAAGTTATTGTTGTTGAATGTAATTGATGACTATGTCACATGAGTTTTCGATGGACAAAAAACGTGACTTTTATTTTAATAAGGAAGTCTCTTGACTGGACTTGATTCGTTAATTTAAATTAATTTTGTTTTTTTTTAAACTGGTAAAATTAAGCTGGCACTATCAAAAGTTTTTTTTTTTTTTTTGTGTGTGACTTGAATCAGACAAAATTGAAACCTAAATTGAAAGGCCCGTTTAAGGTCTTGGAGGTACTTGATGGCGATCATATCAGTTGAAGGAACTAAACTTTAAATGCACCTACAAGTACGCTCATGACCGAATTAGAAAATGCGTCAATATGGGAACTTGGGAGGAAACTTGTCTCTCATTATCTGAACCTAGTACAACTGATATAGTTGAGCAAGCATCTTGATTTTTTTTGGCCGCACCGTAGTCACGTGCCGTAGTTGTAACTGTGGCCTTATGGTCGTTCAGAGCGCAATGCTCGGCACTGATACGGCGGGGGCCTGAGTCTATGTGACTAGATTGTGATATGGCTAATTTGGAGTGGCCGAGAATCTTGTTGATTCTGTTGTGAGAAGTTAAAAATCATGATGTAAGCTTGTGTGTGTTGTTTAATTCGATTAAAAGAAAAGTATCTTGAGACATTTTTCCGAGTTCTATTGTAATGTTTTCGTAAAATGAGGCTATGAAAGCCACGTGGTACTAATTGAAGAGCAAGCATTCAGGTTTAAATTGGAATTAATGAAATGACATGAAGTAATTTTTAATTCAGTTGGAAAAGTTGAATTTTGTTTTCCTTGAGTTGAATTCTTTTTTTTACGGAGACAGATGTTGGTCAGGGTGACCGAGCGGTAACAAAGATTACTGGTGTACATGTTTGTTTCAGACACAAGCGAGGACGCTTGTCACGTCAGAATGGCCGTGTCGGAGTCTCGCTTCAGTTGGTGCAGGCAGACCTGTACGACACGTCGAGTCATCGAACGCCAGAATTATTATTTACAAAGAGAACAGTTTTGTTTGCAATGTTTACAATTAATTTGTTAAGAGTTACTAAATCTAGAAAACGATAAGCAATGTATTGCTTCGAGTGGTCTTTGTTTTGGTCCATGCAGATTGCAGGTAGATAATAAAACCCGGTTGAGATCTACCCGCCTGTGAAGCAGGTAGTTTATGACCTGACAGTATAAAAGGTCACTAGCGCTGTTTTCATGATGCATTCACATTCGCGCGTTAGACTTAGAAAGAAGTAATTCTTGCCTAGACTTGGAATAGATTCTGATTATGATCATTCCTTCCCTTAAGTTAGTCTATCTTGCACTCCAGAGTAAGAGGAGTTTGACTAGATTCAATAGTTCGTTAGATTCAGATTCAGATCCTAGCATCCTGACGAAAGTCGTTATTTCTTGTGTTTTGAAATTGGTGAAGCATGGACTCAAACTTAGAACTCTCCAGTCGTTTTCCATTAGTTGTTGTTGTTGTTTAAAGTGTATGATTAATCGTGTTTTAATTGTGTACCTATTGTAATGATCTAAAATTGTAATTACCAATGATTTGAAAAGATTAAAACATACAACCCGCTGAGTTTCTTCCTGGTTCTTCTCTGTTGTGGTTTAACTCTTGCGAACCAGAGTAGTAATAAAAAAAGATCTTAATTCATGTTGTGTTTTTCATTATGAGTCCATGCCTACATGCATAAGTGCGTAGATAGCTAAACCATCTCCCTATAGCTCGGCCGGAACCTGATATAAAGGGCCTTACGCCGAAATATTTATTTGTCCTCCGTAGTTCGTAGTAGTAGGTATTATTGCCTATTCCTTTTAATTGACAAACTGAGCTCTCAGCCCACCTGATGGAAAGCGAGAACTGAAGGCCCATATATGGACATAGCGATCAGAAAATCGCCTATGCGCTGCCTACCCTGAGGACTTAGATGGATTGCCTCTATCTATGCCAGGAATTACACCGGCTATCTTACTCCCAATCCGAAACACAAAAATTCAAACACTATTTAGCGGCAGGTTAACGATTAAGACGGTGGTAGCTATCCGGGCGGATCCTGCACGAGGTCCTACCACCAGCAAAATTACGTTCAGAAAGTTAAAGATTGCTTAATTTCGCTACCATCCCCATAACAGTCTCAAGGTGACAAAACTGGTCCAATGTTAACACAATCAGTTGCGCAAGAGTTATATTAACCCCGATTCAATTCCCAGACGAAACGCAGTGACTATATGAAGATTCTTGAACTTTAAATCGTTTTGATACTTGTTTGAAAGAGTCGAGGTCACTAATCAGATCAATAGAAGTAAATCAATACCTCGATAAGTTTGCTTAGAAGTTTTTTTTAAATAAATAATTGGCATGTTCCAGCAGTTTATTTGAGTAAATTGCAAAAAAATGATGCATAGGGCTTTAGTTATCAAAACAAAAATCACGTTCACTTCGATTGTTTTACGAAAGTCAGTCATATAAACTATTAGTGCATTGTGCACCAAGGGAGGTAAGTACGGAATTACTAACGAGAGTGTTAGAAGTTTTAATGACTCGAGTAATATTCCGCTTACCGACCGTGATGCATACAATGGTTTTCATCACACTTGCGGACAAAAAATAAGTTTTAAGGCAACTATGACATACAGACATTTTTATTACTCCCTAGGGAATTTCACTTTTCTATTACTCCCGAGCACCTACATTTTACTGCTTTTTTACAGACACATTACTAAGCTATTCAAGTAGTTTAATTTCAGTGTACGATTTCGCATCAGAATATGACATTGCATTGCACCACAAACAGTTGCCACTTACCTATGTCCCAACGCCTTACCAACCCTGAGAAATTCGGTAACAACAAAACACAATCGTTCGCAATCACAGAAGATTTTCAACAATTTTACCACCGAGCATCCTTTTTTACAGATAGCCATCTTTTTTTCTCACGTTTATTTTGTTATCTAAGAGTACAGTCGCCATTGTAATATATCCACTAATGTAACCAAAAGCAAAACCTTTATTGTCAGGCAATAGGGTATAAGTAAAGATATTTTTTATGTCGCTAAGAAATATGTTGTTGTGAGTGTTAAGAGTTCGGAACAGTTAGCACGTAACTGCAACTCATGCTTGCCAGGTTATGTAAGGTATTTGGTTGATAAGCTTCTATACAGTAAAAAATACTGTATGTTTAAAATATTTAAAATAAAAATAAAACCGCCTTCAAAAATTCAGCCGAACTAAAAAGTAAAAAAATAATTTTAGTTCCTACTTCTTAGGATTTCCTACCCAAACCTTTAAACCTTTTATCCTATTCATTGAAATAAAATATTATGGCTAGGTATCCTACAGATTTCTTAGAAGTCGGTGCCAAGCCAAATACGCTCCTAGGTATATATTAGATAGAGCTTTGTAACTTACTTACTTACGAAGGCAAATATTAATACCTATTTTTGACATTCATTTTAATTTCCTTATTATTATTTTTTTTTGTATGTGTAGTTTTGTATCTTTATTATAATAACATTTTTTTTATGCTACTAAATGCTATATCAATTAATAATTTATCCTATTGCCTAGATTTGTTTGTTTTATAATTTTTGTAATCAATGACTTTCTCACTCAATTGACTTTTTAATTTTTGTTTTATGTAATATTGACAGCTGTTAAATGAAATTTGTTTTTAGTAATCGTATTGTTTTGTAAATTGTTGTTTTAATTATTATTATTTTAGGTTAAGTTTGTCTTGTTTTCATATACAATAATTATTGTGATTGAATAAATATATGATATGATATGATACTGCCACTCCGATTATGTTTTTTATCAACAGAATGATCTACCTCAGTCATTTTGATAAAAGCATAACCGGAGTGACAGTAAGTTACAAAGCTCTATCAAATACAGTCATATACTCGCAAAGTAAACATATTTGGCTTGGCACCGACTTCTAAGAAATCTGTAGGATACCTAGCCATAATATTTTATTTCAATGAATAGGATAAAAGGTTTAAAGGTTTGGGTAGGAAATCCTAAGAAGTAGGAACTAAAATTATTTTTTTACTTTTTAGTTCGGCTGAATTTTTGAAGGCGGTTTTATTTTTATTTTAAATATTTTATTTTTTGCTTTTTAGTAGTGTTAAATCGTTATTTAGTATGCTCTAAATACTTATAATTAGAATGTACTGCACTGTAATAGGTCAGAAAACCTGAACTGGATAACTTAAATATTCATAGAATTATCCCATTATCAAGGAGATATACATTGTATGTATCATCAGCAGGTACGAATAATTTCAAAGATTACAGGTAACAGCTTTAGCATGCCTAAATTATTTAAAGAATCACTAACCGCTAACCAACATGTCATAACTACTAAGCAAACACTTGAAAAGATCTCGAAAATGTATGAGAGTTGTTATATTCAAAGAATTATCCTCCAACTCCTAATCGTTACGGAGTTATACCTTTCGTTATCAGCTCACCAACATGAGACTATGACCACCTAAAGGCAAATACTCAAATAGCTTCCAAAATACATGAACTATGTTATATTTAAAGAATTATCCCCCAACTCCTAATCTCTAAGGAGTTGTACCTTCCATTATCAGCTCACCGACATGAAAGGATGACCACCTAAAGGCAAATACTCAAATAGCTTCCAAAATACACGAAATATGTTATACTTAAAGAATTATCCCCCAACTCCTAATTGCTAAGGAGTTGTACCTTCCATCATCAGATCACCAACTTAAAACGTTCATGACTAAACGCAAATACTTGATTAGTCTTCAAAAATAAACGAAAAATGTCATATGTGCCTACAACATTTGAAGAATTCCCTCGATTTCTCCGGGATCCCATCATCAGATCTGGATTCGGTGACAATGGGACCAACTAGAAGGTATACCCTTCTAAACAAAAAAATAATTTTTCAAATCGGTCCACGCGTCTTCGAGTAATCGGGGAACATACATAAAAAAAAAAAAAGATTTCGACGAATTGTAAACCTCCTCCTTTTTGAAGTCGGTTAAAAATAGCTCAACTTCTTATTTATATGAAAATCACATCACCTTTGAGAAGTTGCATGGATGCGTGCATATCTGTTCATTATCGGCCTATGATACTCCACTGCTGGACGTAGGCATCTCCTATTAACTACGCGAACAAACGCATTAGGTGGTAAATGCCTATCGCCGCGCTGGGCAAGCGGATTGGCGATCGCAGTAATGTGCCACTATGATGACGCTGCTGCTCATCATCAATATTTCATCAAATAATGGCCAGTGATACTTCAACCCCTTAGTCGTATTCTTATTGCCGTCACCACACGGCGGTAAAATAACTCAACTTCTTATTTTTATGAAATTCACATCACCTTTTAGAAGTTGCACGGATGCGTGCATGTATACTATATTATAAATAAATTCAATTTATTTCAGTATAAATAAATAATTAGAAATTTTAGATAATAAGTATTTCCACTGTTTGTATACTTTTTCTGTTTCTGTAATGTGTGCTTTACCTGAATAAACTTTATTTCTAAATGTAAGTATTATATTCTATTCTAAAACCGTAGACTCGAAGGCTCCAGAGGTTTTAGATGATGTCGCTTTTATTTTCATGTTTTCGAATATCTTACGGGAAAAGTTATTCAGTATACAATGTATCTTTATGACTATTTGCTATATTGAATCACGAGTAACGACTAGGGTTTCCAATACCGGTATTTTGTATGCCAGTACCGGGATCCCGGTATTGGCTATACAAAAATACCGGTATCGAAACCCTAGTCTAGGTATGTATTTGTAAAGGTATGTATGTAGGTAATTTAAGTGTAGGTATGTATGCCCATACATTGTAGCGCCTACCTGTAAGTACACTGTAAGTATCTTTTATGTCTTCTGGTCAAGCCACTAGGCCACTAACCCAGCCAGGAACATTTTCACCGACATAGTTACAGCGGAAGCGCACGCGCCGCCCCCACGCACGCAAAACGTCGTAAGCGCCATTAATTACAGACACACATACATCATTTCACACGTACGACGGTCCACTGACACAGAACGTGCGTTTGGTGCGGGCTCGTTTTTTTAATAGGATTTTATAGGATGCGTTTAGTATGGATGAAGGATAGTTTTATAGTGGTCGAGGATTTTTGGAATATTTTAGCGTGTCAGTGGGTAAGTGAAACTTTTCCCGTTCTCATTCTTCTAGATTAAAAGATAGATTGACAGCCTACAAAAGTAGTTTATTATTATTAGAGCCTGTTCACACTAGCGATTCAAAATTTTTCAAAAATTGCACGCGGCGAAATCGCGGCGATTTCACCTCCATACGAAACTCGCTCGAAAATCGCAAGTGTGCACAGAGCTTTAACCCTTCGTATATTTATGTGGTTGTTAAGGATCAATACAATGGGTTTTTTATTACAAATTTCATTTTTAAGGTAATTCAATCTAGACTAAATGTCAGTGTGACAAAGTTCAAATTGCATGTTGATGAAAGATTAACATAGAACCATGTAATATTGGGGCAGCGACATAGTGACTTAAATCAGGGCTAAAACTGAATCGCAGTAGACCGTTGTAGCCCCTGAGAAGTCTGTGACAGCAATTATAAATTCGGATATTTCCGTGACATAACGAAGGAGAAGAGTATGTCTTTTTTTATGCGACGAAGGTAGACCACTGAGCTCTCAGCCCACCTGATGGAAAGCGGGAACTGAGGCTCATGGACATACTGACCAAAAAAATCGCCTATGCGCTGCCTACCCTGAGGACTTAGATGGTTTGCCTCTATGCCAGTAATTATACCGGCTAAATTAACTACAGATGACTGTAGCTTAAACATTTTCTGCAGAAATCTTGTGCAAATACAAAGCGTGCTTCCTCATTGATAAGGACCCGGGTGAATGCCTTAGAAAACGCAACAAAGCCTAGAAACGTCGCGCACCACTTCCCGTTCGCTTCCGAGCCATTACAGAGACAATAATTAGGGTCTACATAATTAAAACAAACAACCATCCAAGCAATTACAGCCTTTATAATTAGTAGCACAAAGGCGACAGTGGCGTGTACTACGCTACTGTCAAAACTGTAATTATTTCGCACGTTCTCCTTTCAAAAACCTGAATAACATTCACACCTATTAAGCAATTACAGGAGTTTTTACTATAACTCAAAGACTTAAAGATGAGAATCGAATGGGGTTAATGAATGTTTAAAGTTCGTTCCAAATTTGAAATCGGATGAGTTGCCGTTTCGTGTGAGGGAGAATACGCGAGTATTTTTACTCGCAGATACTTATCAGGTAAATACGCGGTCTTTGATGGGTTTCGGTTAGGTTTCTTCTTTTTAAATTTCACTTTTATATTGTCGCTGGCCGAAAGTAAGATTTTTTTATACAACTTTCGTCGGCGTGTAATGTCGCATTCGACAATGGTCGGCAAAAAGCATCGTATAGAAAGATCATTGATAAGTTTATCTTCAGGTTATTCAACTTGTGTATTTCATTCCATTTCTATTCTATTTATTTTATCATACAAATAAACGAAGTTAGTCTATAACCATGAGAGCTTGCAATTTATCAATGAATTGGTTTGTGGAAACCTATACCGCCTATTGCCAGTAGCAAACCAAAAAATGTAAACAAACCTAAAAACTTGCATTATTCCATAATCACGCATTTACAGAACACAATCTTGGTTTTATCACCAACTTAAAACCGTAAACCTTGAGTTCACGTACAGTTTTAGTTAAAATTATTGAAATGTATTAGTATTAACGTATAAATATATCTGCGAACGTGTTTCACGATATGTGTCAAAGACGTCAAATCGTCGGGGATAGGTAGTGCAAAACCGCGTAACTAACAAATTCAATTAAGATCAATTTGAGTGTCAGTTGTTTGATATTCGAACTTTATCTGATTTGGTAGATACGCGGTATTGCACTATCCCCGACGAAATGCTATGGAAAGTCAGCCATATTTGTTTAATTTTTTTTTATCGTCTAAACGCGCTATATCGCGAACGGTATTAAATATTATGCGATAATTATACATACACTATAATCTTGTATTTTAAGTAGGTATAAACTGTTGACTTAACATTTAAATGAAAACCGATTTATTTCCCAACTAAGTTTTACCTAAATTCCTAACCCTATTGCAAAACTGGTCCTCCACATATAAGGTGGGAAAAGTGTCGTGTAAAAAGCTACGAGCCGAAATGAGACAACGCTATGCGACACGCCGGGGTGCGAGAGAGACGGTAACTATGTCAGTGGGACCCCAGAGTCATTGCACTTGCAATCTTATGCGTTTTAAGGCTGGTGTTGAAGGCTAAGCGAAGATGTTGATAAAGTTTAAGAGCTTTGAATATGTGACGAAATATTTATACCATGACACTTAATTTGACCTTACGAGCCCTTTAAATCCCAATATAAAATTATAATTATAATAAATAAATAAATAAATATCTTAGGACATTTTACACAAATCCGACCAAGGAACAAATATTTGTGATTTTAAATAAATAGGTACACAAATAATGCCCTCGCCAGGATTCGATCCCGGAACCTTCATCCCATTATATCCCGGAAACAAGGAATTGGTTCTTACTTCAGTAGAAAAAAGAAGAAAAATAATTGGATCGATGTTTTGAAAAAAATGTTTTTTTTTTATGTGACGACAACTGAGCTCTCAGCCCACCTGATGGAAAGCGGGAACTGAGGCTCATGGACATAGGCGATTTTTTGGTCACTACCAAAAAATCGCCTATGCGCTGCGTACCTTGAGGACTTAGATGGATTGCCTCTATGCCAGTAATTACACCGGCTATCTTACCCCCAAACCGGAACACAGTACTACTACTAACTATTTAGCCTCAACTTAACGGGTAAGATGGTGGTAGCTATCCGAGCGACCCTGCACGAGGTCCTACCACCAGCAAAGTTTCTTTCTATCTCAACTAGTTTATTCTATCTTCTTCTAGACATTTCTTTTGCAATTAATAAACAGCAGCAATTGACTTCCACATAGCATCACATTCATAGCTTTATCTTTAATAGCGCAGCTATTTCACTGTGTGATCCGCTTTATTTAAGAGAGAATGTGCAATCGGTAAGTATGGGTTATGAGTTTTATGGTTCACTAAGCCGGTATTCCGCCATTGCTACTGCACTAAGTTGGAAGTATTTAGTACTTTCGTAAGTTGGTATTTGTACATCACTGTTATCCTTATCTAGACGTAATATCCCTTCTTAGTAATTACCGACGCTGTGAAAAAAATATAGTAAGTAAACACTTTATTGCACACGCAATACCTAGAAATCACAATTGTAACAAAATAAAAACAATGTACAAAAGCGAACTTATCCCTGTAAGGGGTCTCTTACAGTTAACCTTAGAGCAATAGTATATTAAATAAGACAATCAGCACTATGCAAAAACAAACTAACTACATAAATATACACAAAATAAACATGTATAATATAAAATACACGTGTATTGACGTGTTATATACGTATATATACATATATACCTACATAATAACAATACGAGGTACTGAACCAGAACACAAATCGTTCGATAGCCACAACTTATATAAATTTCTTTTGAGTGATGCCACCGACTGACCGAATATACTTAGAGATTTATTTGGGAATTAGCATTTTTGTTTGGTTATCTGTTAGATAATGTTGTGTCTAATTAAATCAAAATTGTATTTTTACACAAAGGTATCAATCAGTTCAATACATTATCTGTCAATAATGTCACTTTTTCATACACAATGTATTGAAATGACAGGATTGACTTCAAAGCGGCCGAGCACTGTAATATCATAAAAATATAAATTTTATCTCCGCAAAACCAGCATAATAACAATAATATCTTTGAAAAAGTTTACATCATTTTCAGTTAATTGTGTGTGTGCCGAAGATTCTATTTGCTACTTTGTCATTTGAAGGAGGCACGGTACCTTATACGAATGACGAAGCTACAAACATTAAGACGTTCAGAAACTTCGGCAAAAATGAAACCACCTAAGGTTGAAACGATCAAATATCCTTTTTTTTATTTGATGGTAACGAAACTGGGAGATTAATTATGTTTTATAAATCCTATTTCGTACTAATAAAAATGACCAGTAAAAATGCGAATGGTTTAAATAACGAATGTATTTGGACCCGTGGGTATGTTAACACATATGTTATGGAATATGTTATGTATACCTACAAAAATAATCAATAAATAAACCTACTACCTACAGTACCTACTAGTTTGAAGTCGGTTATGCATGAATACATTGATCCTATTACTCGCTATTACGAAGTGATAATCTGTCAAAATGACTTCGTGACCGACACCTAGAATTCGTTACAAAATACCTAGTATTGTGCAAATCGGAACCGGTATTTATACTAGTTATTTATTACAAAGATAGGCTTTCTATTTGTTGCAAGATTGTAAGATCGATTGGCGTGACCTTGTTAAGACAGATGTAGCGATAACTATCGTTTTAATTACGAAATAGTTAACACGTTAATCAAAATGTTGAACCTAATTAAATTCATTTTTAGACCGACTTCAAAAAGGGGAAGGCTGTCAAAACGACAATTTTTTCAAATATTTTACTCGCTCCGAGAAACGAGACACCGATTCTCATTTTTTTTTAGAACGGGGTTATACCCCGAGATGTTCCCATTGCCATCAAGTTGGGGTCTAATGATGGTATTTTGAAGAAATCGATGGAAGTCGGTTTTTTTATTCGATATTAGGTATTCGTCAGCCTCCGTAGCCTAGTTGATAGTGATCCTGCCTACGAAGCTGGAGGTTCCGGGTTCGAATCCCGGCGAGGGCATTATTTATGTATTTATTTATCACAAATATTTGTTCCTTGGTCATGGCTGTCTATTATGTATTTAAGTATCTATCTATTATATTTATATCGTCGCCTAGTACCCACATCACAAACCTTAATTGAGCTTACCGTGGGAATAGGTCGATTTGTGTAAGGTGTCCCAAGATATTTATTTATTTATTATTATTTTAATTCAACGTATTAGGTATGTATTTGAACGTTTAAAGAAATTACATAATAACCCACCGTCATTATGTGGGTACTTATCAACACATAAAGATTATCAAACGAGTATGCAAATTTGTATTCACGTGTATTAATAAATAGGTATTTGACAAAAAACATATAACAATTATTTCTGCGTTCCGCGCAAAATGAATCGACGGAAGAATCATCATCATCATCATCTGGCTGATGATCAGCCTATGATAGTCCACTGCTGGACGTAGGCCTCTCCTATTAACTATGCGTAGAGACGCATTAGGAGGTAAATGCCCTTAATCGCCACGCTGGGCAAGCGGATTGGCGATCGCAGTAATGTGTCCACTATGATGACGCTGCTGCCCATCATAAATCTTTTATCAAGTAATGGTCAGTGACACTTCAATCCCTTAGTCGACTTTTACGACACCCGCAGAAGGAGATGGGGTGGTGACAAATGTATTCTTACTGCCGTCACCACACGGCCAGGAAGACGAAAGAATAAATATTACTCAATTCTGAAGAATACTACTAAATTTATAGTGGTCATGGGTAAATGGCATTTATTTAAAAGTCAAAAGTCGCCCCTTGTCCTCTAAGCCATAATTTTTCTATGAGACCAAAGCTTAAATCAGGAAGAATGTCTATTACATACAAGTATAAGTATTTTTTTTCTCGGTCTTAACAGATTCTTAATAATAATATAATATATGTCCTCCGTAAATAGTGATTTTCAAGGCCATCAAGCTATTTAATTATATGGGATGGGCATATTGGGCATCATTCATGACTAAGAGGTCGGAAAAAGGTGACCTGAACAGGTTTTGAATGATACTAATCATTCTTTTAACAGGAATGAATACCTACTAGTTGTTTTTGATACTATTATCCAAACACCGAAGTGGATTATACTCCATTTCAAATACCATGGCCCCGATGTCACTTCAAAGTTTTATGTGGCATCGGGCCATAGTATTTGAAATGGACTATACCGCGAAGGTAGTCATTTTGAAACTGCAGGTATCTATTTTATTTAATCTATGACGTAACTAAAGACTGAAGAGCTGGCGACTTCCTCGCACAGCACATCAGTATTGCGATACAGCGAGGAAATGCCGCCAGCATCATTTGGCATTGACACAAGGACCAATCTTAGATATAGGTTAGGTTAGTTAGATTTAATTTATGTTAAAGTTTTGAAAATAAAGACCTTTGAAAATCTAGCCCAGAAAAAGTTTAGTACTTATGTACCTAGAATCCTTTCACTTGATGATATAAAACTTTAACATTATAAAATGTACAATCACTTTCCTGTCTCTTATTCCCTATTTCCAAATTTTCTCAATTCCGTTTCCCAGTTTATTCGGCTGGCTAAATGCGCCAAGAGCACGGTGCCATAATAAAAAGAACTACCTAGAAAAAACGGTTATATTATTTGTACTGTAACTAAAATCCTTTCATGTTTTGGCAATAAACTAATCGAAATTTCAAATGGGTTCTGTTCTGTGGAGATTCCAAATTGAATTGTACGGTCCGTTCATCCTTAGTTGTCTTATCTAGTAAACAACTTTCTAACCTAAAAGTACACGTTTTCTGATGTAAACTGCTGTTTGCTTGATAAAAAATTAAGCAATTTAGGTACTAATCACTACGGGCGGACTGCACAAATACGGACTCAGGTATTTTGGTATAGGCAAATATGGCAGTTTGTTTACAACAGAAAACGTGTACTTTTAGGTTAGAAAGTTGTTTACTAGATAAGTCAAACTAAGGATGAATGGTTTTTTTTTTATGTTGGCACAACAAAGTGGCTCCACTCCACTTAATCGTAAGTGAAAAGTAGAGCCCAAATCGAATTTTAAGATCGTTTATGCAATTAACATTTTTCGCAATAATTTATAGGCCAATGGTAAATCGATTCTTTAGCTTACGGCACTATCTATAACTATTTTTGTGTCGGAACAGGGTCACAGGCGCAAGTAGATGAAGGATAAGCACGAGTGCGCGCGCGCATTTCCTACAGCAGCGCCGATGACATAAGGGTTACGGTGTTACAGTGGACATAATTATCCGTTATACCTTCGATACTTCGTCGGTTGACAACTAGAACTCATTACAATACCGTTTATCGACGTAATTAATATGTATGACCAGCGTGCTTAGACGCCAAAATACCGCTGGAAAGACGAGGTGGAGAAAGACCTACGCGCCTTGAATGCAGAGAACTGGGAGGAGATCGCACAGAACCGGGCGCATTGGCGCCAACTCGTATCGGAGACCAAGATCCACTTTGGGTCGCTGAGCCAGCGGAGTAAGTAAGTAAGTAAGCGTGCTTAGACAAGTTGCCAATCGTTAGCGCTTAATCGTCAATCGTAAACGAAAGGCAGCTAACTGTCTTTGTCGCACTAGTATGAAAGAGTGACAGAGAGGGAAAACTACGATACGCTACAAAGTGCCAGCGATTGGCAACTTGGAGATTTGTATAGGTTCAAGTCTCACGTTAGTTATATTCACATACGTTATAACAACCTAAAACTTGGAAAAATTGTTGGATCAACTCAATGTTTCTGAGGGTTGAACCTAAGGGCAGCATTTAAGCTCCTTCGGTTCCGGGTAACTGCACCGAAGTAATTCATTCTTTATCTTATGTAGTAAACTAGTTGCAAATAATGAAAAGGTTCCGAATCCCACGCAAAAATACCGCTTTTGTACTTCCAATGTAATTACTTTAATTTCCATTAAACAGGTACAGTCGACGCTAAAATATGTTATTTCTTTTCCTCTTTGTTACAATACAGTAAGGTAGACAATCTTGCACAGATTCGCCAAGTCCGAGTCAAAACAGGTGAACAATGGAACAACAAATAAATGGAACACACAAAATAAATCAAACCAGAGACAAGGTCACACAACAATGGCTTCTAGGTTACCATAGACATCCCATAGACAATGTGCTGGGAAATAGAGCGGCTTTGCATATAATACCTGTAATAATACAACGGTGTGTGTGTGGTGTTCATTCATGGTATGCCTATTAAGATTCATATTTAACTATAATATTCATTATTGCAAGTACCTACTCTCATAATAATATTTTTATAAAAGAAAAAACATCAACGAGCGCTGTAAATATTTCTTAATATAAAAGACATCAACACATTGTGTGCAACTATGTAAGCCACTTCATTTCTTTCTTTTATTTTGATTAACTCTTAGAAAAGTATTGTAATCAATAATCATGATTACATAAAACACTATTATTTTATTTATCTAGAACGCTTAATTTGAAATGAATGGATTTAGACGGAAATCACAAGTTAAGTTCCGTTACATGTAGGTAGTTTTACATGACAAAAATGTACATATATATCTCATAATCATTTTTCCGATTTGTAAATCGCGGATGTTTTTTTAACAATACTTTTTCTGATGAATATTGACAAAATTAAATGCCTCTCCTCTAAGTACATAATTAACACAGATAACAAAGTCAATATCTCAAAATATGTTTATGCTAAACCATAATTTGATTCCTATTTTCGTTTGGTATTCAGAATCATTCATCATAAGCGAAATAAGTTGTCATGCGTAAAAAACTTACCATGCCATTTCACGTGATGTCCAAAAAAATTTTATTCATTGTATCCAAATCGCATTCAAAATACAAATCAATTCTAATCGCGTACCCGGTGACCCCTTCGAAAGTGACATCAAGAGAAAGTCTATAGCCGATAATTTTCACATTCCGCAAATTTTTGTTCACACATAATGTGATAATTTCCCCGTTTGACGAAACAAGCTTCAAGTGGCCTTTTGTTAAAGATGTTGTCATTCAAAACGGTAAGAAAACTACATGGTAAATTTGCCATTCATAAAATTTTCAACATCTGAGTTTAGACAATGGGGCATTGAAATAAATACTGAAACGGTCGGGTATGTTTGCTTTTTGACGTACATGAGTATTTTCTCAATTAGGCACAATTGCTTTCTAAGATAATTCAATTGTTAGTTTACGATTTACATAATATCTCTAGTAGCTTTATGTTGCCTTTCTAGCCCTCTGCCACTGTCGATCACGTGACATGTGTCTTATTATCAACACCATAAAGTTGATAATACGTCTGTGGTACGTCACCTCAGTTGCAGAGGGCTAGACATGACAGAAGCGTTTGATGACGTATCTACAGACAAACTGATCCCTAGGCTTAGGACTTTTCATAGCATATCGTGGTTCTAAAATCCTTAGAGCCGCTATGTGTAAAATTTTCGAAGTCAAAGTCAAAGTATATTGTAATATTAAATATAATGATTTATACCTACTGTCACATCGTTACTGAGTTAATTTTAATCGAACGTAATTAATTTTAAAAATCGAACTTGTTTTCATAAATAGTGTTTACGAAATTAGTTATATCAGAAACCATAAAAAAATGAGACAGTTAGGTTCAAAACAAACTAGAAAAAGTTTTAGATTGGAAATAGCGATGAAAATGGCGAAAGAATCATGTTGTTTTTTTCGAAAGTTTCGAATCTTTCGTATAAATTACATGTAACTTCAGAACAAAAAACAAAACTGACGTTACCTTTGAAGTAAATAGATTGCACTTCACTTTGACGTCACATAGAGCATAGATTAATGATTCGAATTTATAAGTATTTTATCATAATTTAAACTCTTTAGTCAACTGATATTGAGATTTAGTCTGAGCAAAATGAAAAGTCACGTGTTTGTACCAGAGCCAATACATTCGGAGTATCATAATTCAATCAAATAATGCAAAAAAAGTATTTTACACAAAACCCTGAAAGATGCGAAAGGTACAAGGTACAATCGAAGCTCTGTAACGAAAGATACTGTATTTTTGTTCTTTCGTGTTATTTTCATAGCTAATCAGAACCCCGATTTCGAAGACATTCGAAATTTGGTTTTTTCTAGTTTGTCTTGAACCTAATTGTCTCATTTTTGTTATGGTTTCTGATATAACTAATTTCGTAAACACTATTTACGAAATCAAGTTTGTTTTTTAAAATTAATTACGTTCGATTAAAATTAACTCAGTAACGATGTGACAGTAGGTATAAATCATTATATTTAATATTACAATATACTTTGACTTTGACTTCGAAAATTTTACACATAGCGGCTCTAAGGATTTTAGAACCACGATATGCTATGAAAAGTCCTAAGCCTACTGATCCCTTACAAGGATTTCATGAAAACCGTTAAATGGACAAGACAGCGAAAATTAGCAAGGATACTTATAACAATATTATAACATTAAGTACAATGCGCAAAATTCAAGGTAAATTATAGATAACCGTTATAATGAGGGTTCCCCAAGGATGTGTTCTCAGTCCATTTCTTTTAGGTCCTGATTGTGAACCTTACAATTAAAGAGCTGCCTATACAATTTTATAAAAATCGATATTCACCTCAAACGAAAGTTCCATATTTAAATTCAAACCACGTTGTAATACGCATTGAGATTTTAAAGAGAAAAATGAGATCGAACTGTGCTATTGGTGTCGCATAGTAAACCACCAATTTCCATATTTCTGAAAACTCATTTTAGCCTCTATTGTTTAAAAGTCAAAGTGTATTTTCGCATGCAAAGGTTTGAATGTCAAGTACATGAAATCGATTAGCGAGGCGCGGCGGTGAATTTTTCGGACACTTTCGACCGAAGGCCAAAGTGAGAAGAAAGTATTGAACAGTTGTTTTCGTACCGTCAAGTGCTTTACGTAATGCAATTAACAATTTTGTACTATTATACGATCGAGTATATGTAAGTACCTAATATGTATTAAAAGCAATCAGAAATAGATTAAGCATTGGTAGTTGTTCATCGAAAATATTATGTGTGATATTTACGAATCTTCAAGTCTTGATCATTTTTAGGTGAAAGTAATGTACCTGAAACAATGAAAAGAGTATTAATTAACAAAAGTCGGGTATAGTATTTAATATTTACAAAACAAGTTCTCTACAACAAAAAAGAAAATAAATTCTAAAATCTCGTTATGTATGTTAAAAGATGCAATAAAAATATGTGTAATAAGAATATTCTATGTAATAAAGCCGTCTTTATTACAAGTAAAAATTATATCAAAGATAGTATCAGTAAAACGTGAAGCACAATGTCGAAACACAATTATTATGATTTAAAATATGATCGGTCCGAATCGGGGTCAGAGAGCCGCGTCGAGAGTGAAACTACATTTTTTGTGGCACCCACGTATCTTGTGTCTCCCTCGCACAGTTCTTCGAACTTTCCGTTAAAGGGAATTTAAATATTCGAATAGGTACTATTCGAAATGGACAAACGTATTTATCCCGAAATGTGCCGTTTCTAGCAACTTTTTCAAGATGGTATATGGAATATTCCTAAATAGTAAATTACTACTTAGTAACATTAGGAAAGCTGGATAATTTACTAAGACGGCACATTCTTTTGTTTTCGAAATATGGATTGATGGATGAAAAGATTGAAGAAGTAGGGATGCCTTTGCAAAGCAATAAGATACAACCAGCTGATACAAAAAAGAGACATTCGATTGAAAAAGAGACAATAGATATAAAAATTATGCCGAATTGATTTATATTCACTTACATTGTAAGAAATTGAACATGGAGTAAACCACAGAGTACGCCTAGTTACAATTGTAAATAAGATTGAATTGAAAACAACGTAATTTTGAATGTTAAACCACAAATTGATCTTGGCCGAATGACATTGGATCAAATTCGTAACATAATCAATTTTCTATGAACACAAATGCGGCTGAAGGTGAATGTTGCCTATTAATTGCATAAAAATAAACGCGAACTAATTACATAACTCGTTAATACCTAATTACATTACTATCTGCATTCCTTACTAAAATGACACAGTTGCACGAGTACTACTGATGAACATAAAATAGGTACATGTCACCTTATCATTTTAGTTAAGGAGCATGCAAATTCTGGAATATGTCAGCTAAATACCTGTAACAAAACTTTAATAATTCGATTTAACCCTTCGTTTGTGTTTGATAATACATACTCAAATCAATTCATAATTTGAATTCTCAATCCATTGTACTGATCCTTCGCAAGGGTCGAGCAGACGAACAGACGAAGGGTTAAGCTGACATAATCCTATCATATACATTATTTATTTAGCATGAATGAAAACGGGTTATTTTCGGAATGCCATCTTTACTGAATAACTTCCTAAAGGTTGATTTTGAAACGATGGGTATTTCTTATTTGGTTTGACAGGTGTGTCACGACCAGGCTCGAACGGGTTTCCAGGAAGTCCAACATTTTGATACTCGTACTTATTTGTGAAGTAGCCCCTGCCTCGAGGTGTCTGGCCTACTACCAAGAAAATCGCAATTTGGAAATTTCGAGTATTTTTCTCTGTCACTCAAACGAAGGCGTCTTTAGAGTGAGAGAGACTAATCCTCGAAATTTACGAATTTCATTTTTCGCGGTAGGGACGCTGTTTATATATAAATATATAAAACATACGTTTAGGTAACGTTAACTTTCTGTACATGGCTGTCAGAATAAACAAATATTTTTGAGAAATATACAAGTATTAGGAGCTCGACAACACAAATTTACATAAATATCTCGCTTTAAATTATGCTAAGGTCAATGCGGGTAAAACCGTCAATCAGCAAAGTTCGTCTACCAACTGATTTCCACCCCTAACTCAACTATAAAAGACGCGTATGACGAACTTTCTTTACAAATAAAATATTTTTCCCCTCACTAGCTCGTAAAGCGCTCGTTTATCCTTTAATACGAGCGGGTAAAAACGCTTTTTACACACTTGTGAATAAAGTAATTTGACATTTCTCTAATTCCTATAGCCCCCTACTGCCTAGTATAAGTGGATCTGTATGACCGTAGTAAACATGCGCAATCGGAGCTCACATGTTAAATTGGTCGTTTCTCATGTGACTTTGTAAGCCATTGGCAATATTTAAATTCCATAAGTAACTCTATTCTACGATACGTTTCGACATTGAGTTTTCAATAGTTTCTTAAAGTTAATTAACATTTGGATGAGATTTGTAATCATATTTCCTCGCGATAGTGAGGGGAAAAAAGTTGTATTACACTTGGCGGCAAAGTTTGTTCAACTCTCGTGCCTTGAGACCTTCGCAATGCTCAAGATTCCAGTTTTTGAACCACTCGCTACGCTCGTGGCTCAATTTTGGAATCTTTCGCTAGCTCAGGTCTCAATATTGGCACGACAGTTAAACAACAACTTTGCCCCCTTGTATAATAAATAACTATTTCTTATCATTAAAAATAATTATGACAATTGTAGCGAAATTCCGATATATGCCGAACCTCATGTCAAGATTGAATGAGAATTGTACTAAACCTTGCGACAATTGTCACGGGTTTCGGAAAATAAAAAGTAGTTTATTAACGATTTAATAACGTTATCAGCAATAATTTTATGTTGGTGGCAAACAAGCACATGGACCGTCCGATTAGTAAACGGTAGCCGTAGCCTACGGAGGCCTGTGACTTCAGTAACAGTGAAATTTTACAATTGTCACACTTGTAATTATGGTGAAATAGGCCACAGATCTGCTACTAATACGAAAGGTTAATAATATAAAATCTACTGTTTCCACGCCTGAAAGTGAAAATGAAAAGCACAATCTGACCGGCATACAATATCGAGGTCGACTGACAGGCAATACGAAACAGGTTCCGACATTGGGAGACAGGTTGTTTTCTCTTGCCTGTGGCGGTAAAAAAATAGAAGGCTTTATATACGAGGTTTTGTTGACACCTGCGTTTAAACTAGTAGTCGTAAAGTTTTATTGATTGCTCTAGTGCCATCTGCAGCGTTTATACTTATTTATATGTATGTCGTTTTAAATCGGATTTGAAAAAGAAGGAGGTTCTCAATTCGACTGTTTTGTTTTTGTATGTTACTCGATATCGAACCTATGCTTACCCCGACTAAAAACTAGCCAATAGCATGACGGGTCGTATTTATGTAGTATGGCTATATGCGTCTGTCTCAAGGCAAGGATGTTCCTTGGACTTTAAGGGGGTGGATATCTAAAGCAAAACGGAATATATTATCTTCCCAGAATGTATCTACGCCCGTTTACTGATGAAAACGACTTTTGGATATTTCTTATTTGGTGTGTCATGACCATGTTCGAAAGTTAAGAGTTTCCTGAAAGTCTAACATTTTGATACTTATTCGTGAAGTACCTACCCTGCGTCGAGCTTTCTGATCATTCATAAAAATAAAGAAAATTAAGGTAACGTTGACTTTATGTTCATGGTTGTGACAACTCGCAAATCTAAAACACAGAGAAACAACTGGATTTTTTAAAATCTTGACCACAAATGGTTTTATACCAGTTCTGTAATATGAAGAAAAGCCTATAAACAGCCAGAAAGGTATAAATAGTTGTCAATTGGTGGCCTCGCCGCGGCCTTACTTTCACGCGCGAGTTTCCTGGCTAGCGGCCTCTGTGTAATATCTGAGGGAATATTACGTCAATGATACTTTAGATGTGATTAATTCATGTTAAATATTATATATACATCATCGGCCTATGCTGGACAAAGACCTCTCCTTAGCCTTCACATTAGGGGGTAAATACCCATAGTCGCCACGCTGAGCATGCCCGGTTAGCGGTTGCAGTATCTGGTGTATCCACTATGATAATCAGTGATCGGTTTCTTGGATTCTCCCGGCGGGTCTCCTATAGTAACTTGAAAAATAAATTTTAACTATATTGCCATATTTCTGTTTCATAAAGTATGCTCTTGTGTGTATAATACAATAGTGTTAAATAAAATTTTATAGTCACACCCATAATTTAATTTATACGCGAAATCCCACTAGGGGAAACCCAAAAAACCGATCACGGACGATAATGCTACTGCTCATCATCAATAAATGGTTAGTGATACTTCAATCCCTTGGCTGACTTTTACAACACCGATTGGAAGAGTTGAGGTGGTGATAAATGTAGTCTTACTGCCGTCACCACACGGCAGGTTTGATATGAGAAAATATTAGCGAAATGAGGAAGCTTTTATAAATCTAAAACATTGTGGAATTGTACCGAACAAAAAGTCGCTAGTTGTCGCATAAAGTGCAAATATCAGCATTGCGGTACAGCGCGGAAATTAAAGCCGCCAGAATGCTCGGTACAATATTTCGGAAGCTAATTTTAATTTTAAGATTTACCTCCGACAGTAAAGGGTGTTGGGAAGTTTAAAAATTGTCTGCCTGCCCTAGTCCAATTTTCAATCACGAATTTGCGACTCTTGAAGTCCCAAGACTTCCACTGGAACGGAGTAACAGGATTCGAACTCAGGCTCGAATACAGTTAGAGCATTATTATTATGTTTATCCTGTGATATACTAGGTAGGAGTAAGGACATCATACTGTAAACGTATCACATCATCAGCCTATCCCAGTCCACTCCTAGACGTATGCCTCTCCTTAATTAACTAAGCGCATTAGAAGGTAAATAATCGTCATGTTTGGTAAGTGGATTGGCGATCCCAGTAATGGGTCTACTATGATGACTGCTGCCCATCATCAATCTTCTATCAAAGAATGGTCGGTCTTCAATCCCTCAGTCGGCTCTTACGACACCCGCGGGTGGTGACAAATGTATTCTTACAGCCGTCACCATACAGCAACGTATATTTATATTAAAAAACATACGTCACTTTCAAGAATCCTTTAAACAAATCGGTATTTTCCCAGACGTTGAATGGAAAAGACGAAATGAACTTGACATAGTTGAAATATTCGTAAATGTCAAAGGATGATTCATGAACTTGTTCTGCGAGGTGGCAAGCACATCAGGAATGTATAATGTGCGCGAAATATATTTCGACAACTATTTAAGTAGGTAGACTCACTGCTTGGACCGATAGTTAAGTGATAGTAAAATATTTGCAGATTTTACTACAGCTGTACGTGTACCTACAGCATTATAAGTAAATTTTATTTAAATACCTTTGTAATTATGATTAATTGAAATTATAATTAAATTCATAAGATTATACATACTCATAGAACCATAGTATACTGTGAGCTAGTCTCACTCTCAGCTACAAAGCTACTTTCAAGTTTATTTTAAATATTTGTAGAAATAAATAAAAAAATATGTTTTTAAATAGGAATTTGTCTTTTTGTAGTATTGTTCAAGGCTTATTAATCTTATTATGTAGTACGGTAGGACTCCGAATTTTCTAGATGTATAATCACTTTCTCCAAGATCCCATCATCAGACGCCGACATGGTGCCAACGGATCTATTAAGGAGCTATACCCGTTTGATTAAAAAAATCATGATTTTCGGAGACGTCGAGTAAAAAAAATAGAATTGAGAACCTTTTCGACGTCGCTTCAAAATTACTAAAACGCATCTTAAAAAATAAATAGCGTTTAATTCCGCTCTGTTAAGGATTACCATACATCATTCCATACAAACGCAGCAAGATCCATGCAAATCCGTTACCCGGAGATAAGTTAACGGATCGAAACGGTAACGCCACGTAACGCCGCGGTATGCAACTAGTTACGTGGGTAATCGCTATGCTAATTTAGATTTAGTCATACTTATTTATAGATCTTCCTGGCTACTTTCAGTGGAAAGTGGTATTGAGGGCGACAAACGGACTTCTAATAATTTCCTGAAACTCCAAGGCATTTATTTCGTTTTCTTTATTTTCTTAGACGCGCTAGAACAGCGAATGCTCTTTTGGTTTAAACGCACTTTTAGACCAATCTCGTGGTCAGAGGCCCTACTGCGAACACAGAACGAAGTATTACCTCCTTGTCATACTTACGTACGAATTCACAAGTGCGAGGGGAGAGGTCCGTTCGTGATTCGCGGTAGGGACTCAGGCCACTAGGTTCTTCTTCCACGCACAAAGGCCAATCTTAAATATAGGGTAGGTTAGATTTAATGTAATGTATAAAACAATAAAATGTTGAAGTAAGACATAACTCAAAAAAGAAATCGTAATAGGTATTTGCACATGCGTTAAACCTCGATTACATTACGTTCTTAAGGTGCATTTAGACCAAACGCGCATTCGCTCATTCTATACCCCACTCTACGAAATCAACGAATTTCGACAAATCACGTTTTTTATAAATTTCGTTTTGCTAATTCATCTAATTGGCTAAACCGAATTGAGCACATCATTATTTCAGCACCAAATGTTAATTAATAATTGCCTACTTCCATAGATCTAAAATCAATAGATGTGGCAAAAAAATTGATTGATTGTGAACAGTCTAAGTGTACGATAATTTGCTGGCGGAAATTGAACATTAATGCATTCGTAATAGAGTAGAGTTTAATCGCCAATTTCCCTTAACTAATGTTACATAATCGTAGGCAATGTTGATTTTACATAATTAAATTACAATACCTTCAATGCCAACATTTAAAAGAGCTATTAATTCAACAGTATTGTGAGTTGCGAAGTTTAAATGGTGTAACACTGAATCAAGTGTTATGAAACGTACAAAAATAAGGAAAATGTATTTACATTCACACGCGGGTTAATGCACTTTTTATTGTTTAATGTATAATGCAAATCTTTTTCATCTGTGAGTCAGATAAGGTAACTGACATTTATTGCAATATTTTTAATATTTCCATTTAAGTTTCATACCATTGCAATGATAGTTTTTTCGTATGTATATTCAGCTCAAAACAGTCTCTATCTCATCATCATCATCATCAGCCTATCTCAATCCACTGCTGGACGCAGGCCTCTCCTATTAGGACTTTTGTAGTTTAATCACGTCATACGATTTTGATCTAATTTTGGACCCCTCCCTCGCCCATGGTGATATTTTCAGGATTCAGGGTTTGATTATGGGATCTTTGAAAAATCGGTTTAAGTCGGTTTTTTTTGGTGATTATATTATTTTAGTTCAACGTATAGGTATTTGAATAGTTAAAGAAATCACAAAACCACTTTGTGGGCACTTATAATCACATAAAGATTATCAAACCCCCTAGATGGTCCCGTTGACACCAAGTTGGGGTCTAATAATGGGAACTTGGAGAAATCGGTTAAAGTCGTTTTATTTTATTTTTATTTGGTGATTATTGTATTGTTACAGCCTGTTCATTACATTTAAAAAAATGTGACTCGAAAGAGTCGAAATTTAACCTTTCGTGTCGATGACTTTGAACCAAGAGAGCCATCCAAATTCACGGTTTACAAAGTTGAACTTAAAACATGCGCAACAGCACTGTCATTTAGAAATGTCACGAACATCGAACATTAACGAGCTGGCCTCAATGATGACAGCAGTTTGTCAAATGACGTTGCATTAACACTCATAAAATGTTAATAAGAGCGGTCATCGTAAAAGTACACACACCGGCAATGAAAACGGGTCAGGTGTTTTTTTTCATAGAAAATAATGCAAACAAGGATATTTTAAATATTTTTTAAAAATATTTATAGTGTAGGTAAAATCTATTTTTAAATCAGGTTGTATTGGAATTCCCCTAATTTTTTTAAATAAACCCAAAAAAAATCAAAATTGTGGTTAGGTAGGTTTGAATAGAGAAAAATGTAGACCGTTTAAGAAAATCACCTAAAATGTATGGTAAATCGAGTTTTTTAATCACGAGTTGCCATTTTTATATCTACGGAGTCATCTGACGATAAAGTTCCGTGTATTTCGGATCGGGTGAAAACTTCAGGGAAATTCCAATACAATCTAATGTTAAAAACGGTTCCACTTGAATTTTAAATATTTGTAATCAGCATGTTTCCAGTATTTTTCTATGAAAAAATCCACCTGACCCGTATTCATTGACCGCGAGTGTAGTTGTTGATTCGGAGGTTTCTTCGTTTGTTGACAACCAAAACTCACTAAGTGACCAATAACTTTTACACTTTTAGTCAATGGTATAACTTGAAAGGGTGTTTTAATATTTATGCCCTTTGCACCTAACATTGTACAAAAACCATAGACAGTTCTTATTTAAAAAAAACTGTAGTTGTAATACACAACCCTTTTTTTCGGTAAATAGTGTGGGATAGTGTGGGAGTTTGGGGCATTTTGGTATTAATTAAGGTTAAACACATTAAACAATTCATTTTACATGATTAGAAAATATCAATTTGTTTCATAATTAAACAAATTGATATTGGTGTTACTTTTTTACAATGCGGATAATCCCACAATGTCGTAATAGATGTGCTTACGATAGAAAAAATCTACTGCGAAAGACTGGTTGTCACGGGATTCGAACCCTGGTGTAATTGGAAGCACGTTGGACCGGCAATCCAGAGGAAGCGGGTTCGAATCCCGTGACAACCAGTCTTTCGCAGTTGATTTCTATGGTAAGCACATCTGTTACGACATTGTGGTAATTCATTTTACAAAGGCTTAAAGCTTTAAGGGCGAGAGCGGAGGTCAGTTTGTGAGCAACATTCCCCATTAGATTGCCCCTTGGAGAAAGTGACCACAGACCTCACATATTTTGATATTAGGTACAGTAAAAGTAAACAAACCACATCACTGCATGTCATTTAGAAAATAAAAGTTATTACTCGTATTTGCGGCATATTTTTATTATCGTAAACATACCGCCGTTATGAAAAGTATGGAACGTTAATTTATGTTTGCATACAAAAAAAGCGTAATTTATCACAAATATTTGTTTCGTGGTCATTGTTGTTTCTTATGTATTTAAGTAGGTATCTATGTAACTATCAATACATATATGATATCATTACATATATACCTACATTATACATAGGTATGTACCATCGCTACCCCACAACAGAAGCTTTAATAAAGCTTACCGTGGAACTAGATCGAAGGTTGTCTCATGATATTTTTTTTAGATAGGTATGCATATATTCCGTGCTCTACTAGAAAACGAAAAAATGTAAACAAACGTAAAAACTTGCATTATTTCATAATCACACACTTTTAGAACACAATATTGGTCTTGTCACCATCTTAAAATCTTAAACCTTGAGTTCACGTACATTTTTAGTTAAAATGATTGATATTTATAAATATTAGATGTCAAATACCAAAGAAAAACGACCAAGATCACCTAATGTCCGAGATGGGGATCGAACCCACTACTCAGCTTTCGCGGCTGATGCCTGTTTAATAATGCCTGTTGCCTAATATTTAGTTAATAAATAATTTGATTTGTGTTTTCGCAATACGTTGATTGATATTTATTAGTAGGTATTAACGAAAAAAATCATAAACAAACATGTGTCAAAGAGAACAAATGCTATTGAAAGTTGATATTTGCTTATATTTTTTTCGTTTACTACTGGCGCGTGGAGTAAGTTATACCTACGTATGTACAGTCGACGTCAAAGATATCATTACGGTTTAGGCGCCAAAAATATATTTACACGACCTTAATGTCAAGGCAATAAAGTCGTGTAAATATGTTTTTGGCACCTAAACTGTAATGATATCTTTGGCGTCGACTGTACATACTTGGACAAATATGACGCAAATGTCCCACTAATCTTTTGTTGTTAAACTATATCCTGTATCAGTTGTAGAGGTCCATTTTCGTCACAACATGACTAACTGGAAATCTGGCTAGATTGCAACATGTCTGACGCAGAAATGTTCGGTCACTTTATTAATGCAACATCGATACGGTACTGGCAGGACGATAACGATAAAATTATCCGTTATTAATGAAATGTCATGATATTTCCAACTAGTCGATTAAACTTATGAATTGAAGTTTTATCTCAAATGTACTTTATAACAAACTAGCGACCCGCCTCGGCTGCGCACGGGTACTATACCTACATAAAAACCTTCCTCTTGAATTACTCTACCTATGAAAAAAATCACATCAAAATCCGTTGCGTAGTTTTAAAGATTTAAGCGTACAAAGGGATATAGGGACAGAAAAAGTGACTTTATTTCATACTATGTAGTGATAGTGATAAGTTGGTTCGGTCATGAATATTCGAAGTTTTTGGCTAGATTAAAAAGGCTGCCACCATTGACATTTTAGATTTTTTTTTTATATAGATTTGACACTTTTTGTGGTTTGTGCTATTTTGTAATAAAATAACATGTGATTTTCATGAAGAAATAAATGAATCTATCTATCTATCTTCATCTTCACACACACTATTATTTTACTACATACATTACTACATAATATTATTTTAATGACGAGTTAGAAATATCATGACAACGTCGGCGATGGTGAGACGAACTGGGTGCTTAGACAAGTTGCCAATCGCTAACGCTTAATCGTCAATCGTAAACGAAAGGCAGCTAACTGTCTTTATCGCGCTAATATGAAAGAGTGATAGAGAGGGAAAACTACGATACGCTACTAAGCGTTAGCGATTGGCAAGTTGGCTAAGCATCCCGGACTCCTTTTTACCAGGATGGCCAGAGATTGCTCAGGACAGGGAGAATTGGAATAAGTGGGGCCTTTGCCCGGCAGTAGGACACTACAGGCTCAAAATAATAAGTTAGAAATGACGCTTGAAGACAGTAGCTTTACTATTTGTTTATTTACTGACTTAACTATGCCATTCTTCATTTAGAAGCAACTAACCTCCTTATTCATAAACGTCTCCTAACTGAGCGAACAAGTTTGTCTCTTTTCAACTTATCAATGTTTATATAAGACGGAAAGGGTCAAACGATACTTATTTATCGGCTTACTAATTTATGAGTCGTTTATAAATAAGGGGGGATATACATAAACGCAACGTGTCTAAAATGTATCCTTGAACTCTTGTCATTTTGTCACAAATACCTACGAAGGTCAAGTGGTCATGACAGAAAATTCAACATTTTCGATTTGGGAGAAAACTTATGTCATGTTATGGTGATGACAACTCAACGAACAAATAAAACATGAAAGCCGCACGCCACACTAAATTGCCTTTCAAAAACGGTCCTGAATTTTAGTTGACAAGTGTCACCCCCTCTTGGGCAATAAATTTCAATGTCAACCTATAAAAACTTAACCCGCCATTTAAAAATAATTGTGATTGTTCCATCAAAATTTTGATTGGCTATATTCTATAAACATTTGTCAAAGATGTTGCGCCGAAATATGCGCTGTGTTAAGAAAAGCGCTATGTTCTGCCCATCTTGGCACAATTGACCAATTGTTTTAGGGACATTTTTGAGCTGGCGTCAGACGTCCATGTTATATGTATATGGTCGCAGTGACAACTCAATACCTAAAGCACTTACCTACATTCCCATTACATCCAGGAAACATCATCATCGGCCATCCAAAGAATGTCCATCCATCGCATCGGCATTTTCAATCACACGCTTTGCGACGTTATGTTCCAATTTAAAAAACCGGCCAAGTGCGAGTCGGACTCGCGCGCGAAGGGTTCCGTACCATTAGCAATTTATTATTAAAAAAATACAGTTAAATCAACCTACCTCAAAAACTATACGAGATAATTTAATCAAACCAAAAATCGTTGATAGAGTTTATTAATGTGCATAACATATATTTTTTTTAGAATGTTATATCGCGTAGTTTAAAAAATAGAGGGGGGGGGGACACATTTTTCAGACTTTGAGAGCTGATATCTCGAAAACGATTTGCTTAAATTAAAATGAGATGTATAAACCTTCATATCATTTTCAAAGACCTTTCTATTAATACCCCACACGCTTATATACAACTAAATTTTTTTTTCTATCCCTCAGTTACATGTATGGAGCCACCCCACCCCAATGGTTTTTTTTACAATTTAGTATCATAATCCTGTAGCGGTTCATACAACACATATCCTTACCAAATTTCGTTACTGTAGCATTTATAGTTTCCGAGTAAATCGGTTGTGACAGACGGACAGACGGACAGACGGACATGACGAATCTATAAGGGTTCCGTTTTTGCCATTTTGGCTACGGAACCCTAAAAAACATCATAAATAACGGAGCTGTCGTTCAAGATGGTGGCAATTTATGTAAATTGCTGACTGATGGGTAAGAGAAATAACATATAGACTGTTCAAGTCATACACAGCCATTCGACTACCTATGATCAGCATCACTATAATTTTATTATAGTATAGTATAAAACAAAAGCGCTCCCCGCTGTCTTCCCCGAAATGAAAAGAGTTTTCACGAAGGTCGTTTTGAAAGTATTATTCATACCTACCTACATTTTTTGTCAGGTAGTTGCTCATGTATGCAAAGACATTGTATTCATGCATGCATCAGCCTATGATAGTCCACTGCAGGACGTAGGCCTCTCCTATTAATTATGATAATATACGCATTAGGAGGTAAATGCCAATAATCGCCACGCTGGGCAAGCGGATTGGCGATCTCAGTAATGTGTCCAGTATTATGACGCTGCTGCCCATCATCAATCTTTTAACAAATAATGGTCAGTGAAACTTCAATCCCTTAGTCGACTCTTACGACACCCGCAGGAGGAGTTGGGTTGGTGACAAATGTATTCTTACCGCCGTCGTAGTCGATTTTTATCTCTCTCTTGATAATGTCAGACGATTCGAAAATGCTTTATAAGCTTACTTGAATAAATAATAGTTTGACTTTGACTTTGTCACCACACGGCCAGCAAAGACATTAATAGAAGCTTATTCCGAAAATTATTCAGTTCACATCTCAACGGAAATTCAGTGACAAATATCGTCGATTATTTGAATCCTTTTTTATTGTTATATGATGGATTTAAGTACCTGCCATTATATTTAAATACAACATAATATACTCAATTTAAAAAGTCGATTCACACAATTCTATATTTATTATTTTATTAATAAGTTATTGACATGAAAAGTCAATATAATTTACCTTGATATTAAGCTCAATATGAATCCGGGTATTCAAATATGATCAAGTTTTTAGTACCGAGTCAACTTATTAAACCATAGTTTTACTCTTGCGTAGCAATAAAGTTCGAATATTATTGGGACTTGTGTAGTGACGCCAGTAAGAATACATTTGTCACCACTCCAACTCTTCCTGTGGGTGTCGTAAGAGTCAGCTAAGGGATTGAAGTGTCACTGGCCATTTATATATCGAAGATTGATGATGGGCAGAAGCATCATGAATCATAGTGGACACACAACTGCCATTCAACCCGCTTGCCCAGCGTGGCGATTATTAGCATTTACCTTCTAATGCGTCCATACGAATAGGCTCAGAAGAAGTCGTTGTCCAGCAGTGGATTGATATAGGCTGATGATGTACGATGTGTGTGTGAAGAGATTGAACAAGAAAGTAATATATAATATAATATTTTAGCCTATATAATGTCCCACTGCTGGGCACATGCCTCCTCTCATATATGAGAGGGATTGGGCTATAGTCCCCACACGCTGCCCCTAAGCGGGTTGGGAACTTCACATACATCTTTGGATTTCTTCGTGGATGTATGCAGGTTTCCTCACGATGTTTTCCGTCACCGAAAGCTAATGGTAAATAAATATCATCTGATATTCCGTACATAAGTTTCGGGAAAACTCATTGGTACGAGCCAGGGTTTGAACCCACGACCTCCGGAATGAAAGTCATACGTCTAATCCACCGCTTCAACAATAACAACAAAATAACGGAATTTTATTTATTTCTTAACGTTTCAGTACATCAAGAGCAAATAGGTACAATATACAACAAAATGTGATCGTTTGAAAAGCTCGCAAAACATCGCAAGCGGATGGAAAACACATTTCCCGTAGAAACTGCCATCAGTGACATCGCTAACAATGTAGCAGAGGATGCAATATACCACACGATATTGCAGTCGCTTATCGCTGCAAGCAAGTTTAATACAAGTGTATAGATATATACAGTGTGGAAAAATCGTATGGCCTATGGATGGCAACTACCTTAAATATTGTAAATAGCACATTTTGTGTAAGGGCGACTTTCCTTTATTTTTAAAAACAATACATTCTGCATTTAAGGATTTCATCTATGTGGCATTCGATTTTTCCACCCTGTATATTTATACCTTTTCCGAAATGTTCTGCGAGTTACACCCTTTTACACTAATGGGCCACAGCATCATTTTTATACTTTAATTATAACAAAAATACACGTCTCATATCAAACTTTAGCCGATATCTATTGTTTCAGTAGTAGATGAAAATTTTTGATGAAACGTTGCAGTATTCTCTATGACAATGAAATAAACAGATTTTTAGCAACAAATTATACTTGAAAGTGACTAGTACCTAGGCATTTTGTTAATATAGATAATTCAACTTAAAATTCGTCACATAAAGACAAACATTTATAATTTAAGAAATCCCACTTCTAACTCATAGTAGGTAAACTGGTCAAAAACTTTAAATTCTCCGCTTTCGGTAATAGAATACACAGCCATATGGCACTTTGTACCCGTTGGTCAAGATTGCTTCCCGAGTAACTCTCACACCGTCACACACCGTGCATCATTACGAACCGGTTGTATAATGGTGATCTTTTGATCCTAGAGAAATGAAGTGGCGAGCTGGTGAGATGAAAGGAAAAACGAGCAAGAACCTTTACGTTCACTGTGGAAATTTACATACCTAATATGAAAGTAGGTAATTTGGCATACATTAAATTACGCCAAGTATTTTCCGTGGCATAATAAGAGTGCCCTAAGCTAGTCTTTAAAAATCTTACTAGCAGTAAAATTACAGTGATTGTTGTTGTTTTTATAATGATTTTTGAATACGAGTACGTACACAATATCGTACATTGTGCATCAAGGGAGGTAAGTACGGAATTACTAACGAGAGTGTTAGAATCCCGACGCCGTTAGGTGGAGGGCTTTTTATGACTCAAGTTAGTATTCCGCTTACCAACCGTGATGCATACAATATTTTTCATCACACATGCCGACAAAAAATAAGTTTTAGGATATAATATTATTAAATGATGTACTGATATTTCATTCACGTTTCTATTACTCCCGCTACGCACGCAAACAATGGCGCGCTTAGACAGCAAGTGTGATTATCTTAACACCCACCACGTTAACATTTCATCTTTTTATAAGTTTAGTTCAGTGTTCGACCTGTAGAAATTCATCTGTTCATATTCTTTTATCAATAAATACTTTAAATATACTAAGTACATGGGTAGGTGCTTACTTCGAATTGTTTAAAATGTATAACGCCACTTTAGACTGAAAATAAGTTGCACCATTACTTTTAATATTTCAGGTTTTGTCTTACAAGGAGCTTTCACGTGACGACAAGTAACTTATTTGTACTACTTATACCATGACGGTACCAGATAAGTAAGTATACAGCCCGCCTGATGGTAAGCAACAAACTGTCTAATGTGGCCGCATATAACTCCAGCATTGTTACATACGTGCTGCCGACCCTTTAAAAAACTATACAATCTGTTTTGAAGAACCCTAATAGATACAGTAGTCCCATGGGATAAAATACCCCAAAGAAGGCATTTTAGTTCATTTCTTGTGGCCTAGTCACATCAACGTCGCCGACCTACTTAGATAGATAGATAACATCCTGTAGGCGTGATTTCTCGGTTGTAACAGTAGCGATCTATAATTACAGACACGTTAAAACGCGACCTCGTAACGGATTCCCAGCATGCCAGCAATTCCAATAAACAGCCAATTTTCGAGTTAATGCGTTACGTGTCGGTGTAATAGGCGGCCTTTCTCTGCTTTCAAATGTCGGCAATTACTTGGAAATCCTGGTCACTTGAGTCATTTTTCTGTTTGACAAGTGGCTTGACAGATGTCGTTCGCGCACGCGTCTCTTACGGGACATAATTACGATTCGTTGAGGTAAAATTGTGCGTACAGGTAAAGGCAGTTTGATTTCTAATACTGTGGCACTATAAAAAAGGGTATATCTCGCCGAATATAGGGTAGATATAATAGTTTATAAAACGGTGTACAGTCGAGTGCATTAATATATAGACACGTTTGTAAGGGATCAGTATGGAGAAGTGTATATATATTAATGCCCTTGACTGTACATATCTGCGACCCTACCGCGAATTTCGAAATACGCAAATTTCGAGGATTTGTCTCTTCCGCTCTAAAGACGCCCTCGTTGGAGTGACAGAGAAAAATCCTCGAAGCGATTTTCGATTTTCGCGGTAGTAGGCCTGTATACAACATACTTATTCCCTTTTTTCAAGACTCGGGAAGTTGTACCCTTCTTCACTAGGGCCACAGATTTATTAATACCATACTTAGGGTGCGATGCGCCGAACGGTGGGTTACCGTTAAATCACTGAATTCTATGCTAAATGAAGGGTCCACGGAAAAAACATGTCCAGTGCTTAAAAAAATCAGGGCAAATTCACACCTTATTCTGTTTAAAGTATAACGTGGTTTTTCCTTCTGTAATTTGAATTGACTAGACATGTTCTTTCCGTGGACCTTTCAAATATGAGAAATAGTGTTGATGAGACGTGATGAGGCAGTCAACTGGCCCCAGGGATCGGATACCGGCTTTTTCTTCATACGAAAGAACGGTTTTTTCGCTCGTTTTCGTTCTTCGGTATGTAAATTCTATGTTAATGAAGTAATTGAAAGATACGATGTTGTTAATTCTTAGATCGTTAGACCCTTTGAAGAACGTAGGTAAGCCTAAGCAATAAATAAGGGCTTAAATAACGTAAGCTTTAGCCTTAAGGACGTCAATAATTAATAAAAACAAGGGCAAAATTCATAACAGAAACAGTATTTCCTTGAAATTATATCTAGTATTATTCTCTGGTCTAAAAACAGGTTGAAGTACTCAATCGTCTCAGAAGTTTAAGTATTATCTCGTTTTATAGTTCCCCGCTACAATCGGTAATTATCGATGGAAGTATATTAGCATATCTTTCCAATTTATTTTGCCGAATACATTTTTGAAGGTGAAAGTCCAAGGCTGGAGTTATCTCACGTATTGTTTACTTTGAGAACGCCTAACAATAGCCAGGAATAAATATTACTTAACTGATTGTAATGAAGCTTTTCGCTTTGCTATACACGTCAAAAATATGTGCACGTTCGCACGGTAATCCTATGACGAAATTCGACTTGATTCAAAAACTACTTAAGTGTCTAGGTGTACTCCAATTCAAATACCATGGCCCGATGCCACTTCAAAGTTGTATGTGGCATCGGGCCATGGTATTTGAAATAGAGTATACCTCCTGCCGTAGAAACCTCAGTTTGTTTTTTATGGATTATGAATATCTCCCCGAATCGATCGAGGTGGAATCGGCATAAACCGGTCGAAGCAAGCTTTAAGCTAAACAGCATAAGAGCGAAAAATACGTGGATTGGCATGGTGGATTGGTATCGGCTCGGCTGATGCGGTATCAGAAGGCCGAGTGTAGGTAATAACGTCTCGATCGCGTCAATTTCGTACAAATGACGATGAAAACGTAAACGCGATCGAGACGTTTTTTATAAGTTATTACCTACACTCGGTTTCTGATTCTTCGCTCTTGTGCCGTCGACATAAAGCTTTTTTGACCGGCTTAGGCCGATTTCGCGTCGATTATTTTGGGTAGACCCAGTATCGCAGACATATCTGTAGCTGTACTATGACTTTGCAAGTATCGGTAACGTTAGGTTTTACTCGATACGTAAAGCAGGCCATCGCGCTCACTCCAATACGTCAGTGCGAGTGCGATAGAATGCATTTGCCATGCCTTTACTTTCCAACTCATGGTACGGCTACTGAATATAATGTGATCGTAAGGTAAACGTTCCAACGCTCGTTTCAGTGCACAATGTGACATCTCTGTCAATTTCTAATATATTGGGTCATCACATCATCACATCATCAGCCTATGATAGTCCACTGCTGGACGTAGGCCTCTCCTATTAACTATGCGTATAAACGCATTAGGAGGTAAATGCCCATAATCGCCACGCTGGGCAAGCGGATTGGCGATCGCAGTAATGTGTCCACTATGATGACGCTGCTGCCCATCATTAATCTTGTAGAATGGTCAGTGACACTTCAATCCCTTAGTCGACTCTTACGACACCCGCAGGAGGAGTTGGGGTGGTGAAGAATGTATTCTTACCGCCGTCACCACACGGCACATTGGCACGGCATATTGGGTCATTGCCTAAGAAATTGGCGTTTTTGGTCACTGACTTTAGTTGAGCTTTGAAAACAACTCTTCCGGTTCGTATGTTTGGAATAGGTATAAATGTTTCATAAAACAAGATAGTAATATTACTATATTGTTTTATGAAATAAAATACAAAATACGCCTTAGAACTGTCTAATATTTACTGGTAAAATTTGGTTTATTTTGATTTTGACACAAAATTCATTGTATGAAAAATAGACTTTCCACAAAATAGTTCATACAAAACGCCAATTTCATAGGTGACCTAATATTTGCAAGATTTTAAAGGTAGGTCAAGAAAGAATATTTGTTTACCTTACATAACATCTATTGTTTTCATTTCACACTTCATTATTAAAACAAACAATACAATAATGAGACTATGAATATTCATTCATTCATTGTATAGATTTTAGATACGATCTGTACTTAGGAGTGTACATACTGCAAACCTCAGCAATACATGCTGTTAATACATGTGTAAAGTGTTCGTAGCAGATCTTTAAGACACATACCTGCAACAAAAAATTTAATAATTAATTATTGCGATACAGCGAGGAACTGCTGCCAGCATCCTCGGTGCAATTCCAAAAGGGCCAATCAAAATATACATTAGATAAATAAAAGAAATAACTAAAATCTATTATTGAATATTATTTTAAGGGTAGACCCCTATTATGTAGATATAATAGTGAACTAGTATCCGCAGCGAGTTTCAACATAGAGACGCAAATTAGACGTATAAAATGTATATGTAAATATCAAAAGTGTACATCATCATCAGCCTATCTCAGTCCACTGCCGGACATATACCTCTCCTATTAACTATGCGTATAGACGTATTAGGAAGTAAATGCCCATAATCGCCACGCTGGGCAAGCGGATTGGCGATCGCAGTAATGTGTCCACTATGATGAAGCTGCAACCCATCATCAATCTTCTATCAAAGAATGGTCAGTGACACTTCAATCCCTTAGTCACGACCCCACCCACGGGAAGAGTTGGGGTCCTTTCTACCGTCATCACACGGCCACGTATACACCTGCTGTATAGTACCTAATACACATTACACACAAAAAAAATGTGTTGCATTGTGAGGACCTCCTTTTTTGAAGTCGGTTAATAATACGAATTACTGCAATAGGCTTAGTTATAGTCATTAATCAACACATTAGCAAATAGGTACGAACATGATTATGTGAGATATGTTCGACTCCCGCGGTTCCCACGGCAATTGCAATAATTGCGCGCAACGATGTGCGCGCACGCAACGTGTGATATGCGTATGCGCGAGGGACAGGCATAAGCGGGAGGGAAATCTGGAATAACTAATAAAAAATAGTTATTTATTAATATTATACAAGGGGGCAAAGTTGTTAACTGTCGTGCCAATATTGAGACCTGAGAAAGCGAGATTCCATAATTGAGCCACGAGCGCAGCGAGTGGTTCAAAAACTGGAATCTTGAGCATTGCGAAGGTCTCAAGTCACGAATTGAATATTTATTTATGGCGGGTCTTTGACGCGACGATTTTTTTAATAGCTTTTATTCTTTTTCTTCCTGACCATTATTATTCGCATATCTATTTGAGGTCAGCCCTGCTTATACCATTTCGCCATTTTATCCTATCTACTGTCATACTCCTATCACTCCTGAAAGAGAAGAAGCCTATACCTATCACAAAAAATATGACTAATTTAAAAACGCAAAGCTGCTGAATAATTTCCGAATCGTATACGCCATAGGGTAAAAATATATTTGTGCATTAATTTACATTAGGTACCTATTTTCTTCACTAGAGATTTTATTTATACGAAATTTTAACAACAACTTTATACACAATCAGGCACAATTTGATAAAGACTTCGTTATGGCGATTTTAGCGGTCGTTTAAAAAGGTTAAAGCACGTAGCATACTTAGATACGAACGCAACGCGCCACACATGACAGCCGGCCGCGATCTGCGAGATAAGCTACTAACACTCCTGCGCAACGCTGAGCGCGAAAACTGCGATTATATATGTAATGGATTGTTAAGTCTCTTAACACGTTCACCTCCGATACTGTTTCACTAAGTGCTAATACTATGCCGATCGAAATAATCAGATAGAAAACCTATGCCAGTGACACGCATGTGTGACCGAAAAGATTGTACTCCTATGCCGACGACACAGTGTCAAAAACGTCGTATTTCTATGCCACTGGCATAGGAGTGAGAACTTCATTTATGCTTTAAGGATACGATTACTTTGATAACGTTTGTGTGTCACTGGCATAGGAGTACTGTTTTTTCGGTCACATATGCGTGTCACCGGCATCGAACGTATTAAGTTTAAGTCCTTATGGTATTTTCATTTAATTATTTATTTACAAATGTTTTTTTATATACATATAAATTAAATCTAATTATGTAATCTAACCTATATCTAAGATTGATCCTTGTGGCAAACGTGGGGAGTGGTGAAACCAAATAAAAGCTTGTAAACACATGCAGGGGCCTATTTCTCGAAAGCTTGTAACTTGTAATACAGGCGGAAGTCCTTATCTAATTAATAGTGTTAAAAAGAGACTTCCACTTGTATTACAAGTTACAATAGCTTTCGAGAAACGCGCCCCAGGTCTTAGATATTTTTGCGGCAATTATATCGTAGTATCACGGACAGACTAAAGGTGCGTTCAAACTAAAAGAGAATTCGTTGTTCTATCCCCCCACTCTAAGAAATTCGATCGTTACACAAAACGTGATTGGTTGTTTTCGTAGAACGGGGGATACTTGTAGAACAGCGAATGCTCTTTTGGTTTAAACGCACCTTTACATGCTGACAAACAGGCCGACGTTTGGCGCCATTCGTGCGCGCGCGCACGACACACGAACACTCACGATTGTGATGATAGTGTCGCGATTACTGTGAACAGCGATAGTGTAATTGAGGACAAGTAGTTAGCATCTAGGGCATCCAACAGGTAATGGGCTGCTAGGTTTGATGGTGTCTAAGATCTTTTTAATCTCCAGTAGCTGTAACGCTTGCACGGCAAGTAACGTGTACGTTAGCGTTTAATCGATATTTAAAGCAGTTTCACGCTCGCACTGATAAATTGGAGCGAGCGTGATGGACTCTGTAACTGGTATTCCACACACAGGTTTTGATATTTTGACAATTTCACTATAGTAAATGATTTAGCTTTTGACGCCTTATTGTAATAAGTACTTCCTTTTTTTTGCTAATATTATGATGTCCTAAGATATTTATTTATTATTATTATATTATTTATTGTATCAACGAATTTCGTATCCATGTTCGTATCGTATTTAAACAGTAAGTATAACTTTATAATAGTCGTATTTAATTAAAATTTACTTTTGTTTGCAAGGGTTGGAGACAGACATACCGGCACTGCGGGCTGAAAGATTTCAAGGATTTGCCTCTATCACTCCATCAAAGGTGTCATTACTCATTAGTGTGACAGAGATAAATAGTCTAAATATACGAATTCCTAAGTTCGCGGTAATGGGCCTAATGAGGGATGCAATCTCAAAGGATATTGCTGACCCTCAAGGACAGAAGGATTCACTTTACCGTACATCCTCCCACACACATACATCCTCACACAAAAGGAAGTACAGGTGTAGTGCAAAATTCTTTTCCTTCGGTTTTTCACGGAAACGTCCGAATTCAAACTGCTGTCTAAATTAACTTCAGTATATATTGTACTGGACCTAATTGAGACAGAAATATACATTATTTCGTACTGCATCTGTAGGTACAGTCGAGGAATTTAATTTCCTGCCCATTTTGTACCTTGTCACAATGACAATCAATATGAAAGCTGCTAGGGCTGTCGGATTATAGCTACTACGAGTATGACAAGGTACGAAATGGGTAGGAAATTAAATTCCTCGACCGTACTTACTTAATGAAAAGTTGAAGCGCCAACTCACAACAAAATATTTTAAAAATAATGTACCCACGTATCATGTTCGTAGGACCATAATGTCGAATAAAATAATTATTATTTAATTCACAAGCCTGTCAGCACAAATTATTGCATTACAAGAACATTTATCTTGTTAAACGGGACGGTAGTAATTGAAGAGCTTCCTCAACAATCCAAGGTAAGATTGAACATGAATTCTTAAGTGTTTTTCTGAATTAAAAAATATTTGCAATTGGCTAATAAAAGAAGACATGTTATAACAATCAACGATAATGTACCTACTCATAAATATATGTACAAATAAATGTCGTTCTTATGGTAAACGCCAATATACATTTTGATATTATATCACCTAATGCACGGCCCTGGAAGCCCTACTAAACCTACCGCCGCTACATCTCCACATACAACAGGAGGCGTTGGCGACAGCGGTACGTCTCAAAAAGTCAAATATCTGGAGACCGCCCCGGGTACCACACACCGAAATCCTCTACGAGGCTATAGGTAAGGAACCGCTCATAGAAGCGGTGACCGACAGGATACCCAGGCAGTTCGTGTTTGACAAGAAATACAAAATACAATTACACGAGGACCCCCACGAAGGCCTCAACCCAAAAGAGTTGCGGATCTTCACGGACGGGTCCAAAACAAGGTCAGGTACTGGCTCTGGAGTATTTTCGGAGGACCTAAACATACATATCTCTACACCATTAGGGGCCTACAACACTGTCTTCCAGGCGGAGTGTATGGGCATCATAATGGCAGCATACGCAATAATCTCAAGGAAGGTAATGGACTATCCCATCCGTATACTTTCTGACAGCAGATCAGTACTACAGGCCCTGCAGAGTTACACTATAACCTCAGGGCTAATCTACGAATGTCACAAAGCACTGTCGGAGGTATGTACGACCAATAGCATAACCCTACAGTGGATAAAAGGACACAGTAACTCGCGAGGAAATGATACAGCTGACGTATTGGCAAGAGGAGGCTCAGAGGCGGAAACGATAGGACCAGAGCCGATTATACCATTGCCACACGCCTGGCTGCGAAGCACATTGCGACATAACACCAAGGTAAAACACCAGAAGTATTGGTCAGACCTAGGTACTTGTAGGCAATCAAAAGAAGCCCTACCGACAATCAACCCCGGGTTGTCACGGAGGCTGAAACTGATGAAGAGGCCACAGCTCCGTCTCCTCACTGGAGCTATAACTGGCCACGCCTCACTAAACAAACACTTGTTTAATATAGGTGTTACAGACAGCCCCCTATGCAGAGCCTGCTTGGAGGAGGAAGAGACAGCCGCCCACGTCATTCTCGCGTGTCCTCGCGTGGCAGAATACCGGGCACAACACCTCGGATCCCCGAGGTCTCTCCCAGAAGTCGTCGGCAACATCAAGGGTCTGCTAGGCTTTCTGGTAGAGCTGGGTTGGCAAGAGTAGTGCCGACAATCCATCACGCAAAATAGGCGCAAATTTTTGACGTCGAGTTGCGGAAATTTAGCCCGCGCAAACCTATCACCTAATGCAGACAGCTCACGACCGACCTCTGTGACAGTCTCTGGCCTATGTCCAGCAGTGAACATCATTCCGCTGATGTTGATAATACCCACCTACTCGTACTTCTTACATCTTGATTGGAAACGAACGACATTATTATACAATAGTTATATTCATGATTTTTCTACTTCATTGGACGCGCTGAAATGATGAGTATGATTATTTTAACATGTTTCACTAAAACTATATTAATAAATTCAACTTTTAAAAAATCTAGATATGAAAACACTTAACCATGAAAAAAGAACACCACCTAAACCATTGAATGATTTTGTGAACGGCTACAAAATAAGCTAATTAATTAAACTACTACTTTGTTTCCTAATTGATTTCCGTATTCAACAAAAACCAAATGTAAAATTTGTCAATTTCAAAATTATCTTAAACTGCTTCCTACTTCATTTGATCTGATATTTAAAACACATTCATCTCCAAAAAGTCATTAAAAATATTATTACTCGTAATAATGAACCTTATAGCTTCTAATTAAAGTCCGAATTCTGAGAATATAATCTGGACATATCGCGAAAGGTGTCTTGTAGGAGGAAATCCATAAGTTCACAAAAATCGTCACCATTTAAAATGAAATAAGTTACCAAATAACTACCATTAAATAAGCCTTATTGGCTTTATTTAAAGTTCAATCTGTAGAATGTAGTTTCGTAGGAGGAAATCGAAAAGATTAAAAAGTAGTCGCAAGGTACGAATCAAAATGTCACATGCCTGGTTGCATTCAGAGGTCGTTTAGTATAAACAGGTACTGGTAGAATGACAAGGGAAATGACAGCTTGTCATGTTACTATGTCGATGATAGTACAGGTATCGAAGCGGCAAATATATGAGTACTATTTCTACGGTAAAATCACTCAATTGGAACTCTTTAGACTGTTCGGGAATTTTGACAAAGTGACGCTATAAATCAAACTAAAAAAATCTATTACCACTTGTTATTTCGGCATACTTATCATTAATGGCTTGGAAGCAATTTCCTAAAAGCTTGTAAGACAAGGGGAAGTCCATATCTCATTAATAGGGCTGAAAAGAGAGTTGTACTACAAATTATATACAATCTTTTGAGTAACAAAGGGTTCCAATTGTTTGAGTGTACACTACTTTATGTTAGTACACATAAATTTATTCACATAAATAAGACTCTGGAAAAAGATTAATAATAGTTTATGACCTCAAAACATTGCACATTAATAGTACATTGTGTATTTAGGGACGTATTGGAGGTAAGTACGGCTTTTAATGACTCGAGTTAGGCTCTTACCGACCGTGATGCATACAATGTTATTCATCACACGTGCAGACAAAAAAATAAGTTATATTACGTTAGAAAGCAAGTGTGATGAAAATACTTTATTAATAAAATGATGGACTCCACAATTAATAAGTATCTGAAATAAAACTATGAAAACGGATAAACTCACGTATATTAACTAATTTTAACTTCATTCCGACGTTTCGAACACTTTACAGGGTTCGTGGTCTGCGGATGACTGACAATGGAGGAAATTTGATAGATCTACCTCCATCAAAATAAGAAAGATAAGTACAAAACTACCCACCAAAGAAAAATTACTAAACCACAGACAATAAATTTTAAGGGTGGATGTACATACAAAATTTGCAAATTAAGCTAGTTATTCATTACAAATATTTTCAGAATGAAGACAAGAGACAAAATAAATAATCTACGCCGGTTCTATCCCTACGCCACTACCTGAGAAGTATTTCCTTCCTTTGTATGATTGTATTGTTAGGAAGGTATCCCAAAATTGGGACCGGCAAGAAACTCAGCGGGACTACTCTTTTCAAAAAACATTTGTAGTACATCTTAAGATCATCATGCATTAAACCGAAACATACAATTTTGATTAATAAGGAAATTTAAAATAATTTTGAAAAAAATGTTGCCAGTACTAAAAAGGGGGTTAATGGTCACCACCGCCAAATACATCAGCCTCACGGTTTATGTCTAGACTGTTCCTATATCAGATGAACAACTGGATCCCAAGCTGGTGGTAGAGAAAAGCTTCTTTCCATTCTATTAAAGTTTGGATATTTCATTATCTCAATAGCCTCACACAACATTCGCGAACGCAACATTCTAGGAATGTTTCTCTTCCTCCGTGATATTCCTCTTTGTCTGCCCAACATATGAAAGCCCACATTCACAGTCCAGCTTATACACTCCTGCATTCAGTAAGGGGGTGCTATACTTAACAGGCCTCAGAAACTGCGACATCTTCTTCATTGGCTTAAAATAGGTTTTAATAGAAGCACGTTTCAAGATGCGGCTGATCCTGTCTGTAACCCCTCCAACAAAAGGCAGAACGGCTGGCCTGCGCTCAACAGTGGGAATCTTCATACGCAATTTTTTACGCAATTTTTTACGCAATTTGGGCAGACAAAGAGGAATATCACTACTAGGGTGAAGGAACACATAGCCGATGTCAAGCACCGTCGACAACAGTCTGCGGTTTGGGAGCATGTCAGTGATGGACCGAATCATTCTATTAAGTTTGACAAGCCTTTGGTTCTCGTTAAGGAGAAGAGAAACATTCCTAGAATGTTGCGTGAGGCTATTGAGATAATGAAATATCCAAACTTTAATAGAATGGAAAGAAGCTTTTCTCTACCACCAGCTTGGGATCCAGTTGTTCATCTGATAAAGGAACAGTCTAGACATAAACCGTGAGGCTGATGTATTTGGCGGTGGTGACCATTAACCCCCTTTTTAGTACTGGCAACATTTTTTTCAAAATTATTTTAAATTTCCTTATTAATCAAAATTGTATGTTTCGGTTTAATGCATGATGATCTTAAGATGTACTACAAATGTTTTTTGAAAAGAGTTGTCCCGCTGAGTTTCTTGCCGTTCCCAATTTTGGGATACCTTCCTAACAATACAATCATACAAAGGAAGGAAATACTTCTCAGGCAGTGGCGTAGGGATAGAACCGGCGTAGATTATTTATTTTGTCTCTTGTCTTCATTCTGAAAATATTTGTAATGAATAACTAGCTTAATTTGCAAATTTTGTATGTACATCCACCCTTAAAATTTATTGTCTGTGGTTTAGTAATTTTTCTTTGGTGGGTAGTTTTGTACTTATCTTTCTTATTTTGATGGAGGTAGATCTATCAAATTTCCTCCATTGTCAGTCATCCGCAGACCACGAACCCTGTAAAGTGTTCGAAACGTCGGAATGAAGTTAAAATTAGTTAATATACGCGAGTTTATCCGTTTTCATAGTTTTATTTCATGAGTAATCCTCGCGGTAACCGAAGAAAATAATAAGTATCTCTTATTAGTTTATGCAAGGATTAAACATTAATCAAAAACATTGATAAATGAATAAGTAAAACAAAGATAGCGGTAACAAATAAGCTTTCTTTATTTACTACAAGAGCGGTATTACCTTTTGAAACCCCCATCAATGAGGAAATATTAAAACTGAACACATTTTTAAATACTCTTTCTCTCTTAAACGGCATCATTAAAACATTTTCACCGTTCCCAACAATTATACCGAACGAAAACAATTGCTCATTCCATTCAATTTTCAAAAATCATTACACAACTAACGGAGAGAGCCGGTCTTCGGTCAATTCATTCACTTTCGTCTTAGGGCCCGGGGGCACTTTCACTAGAATTGGGACAATTGAATGATCATTCAGTCGGTGAAATGTGTAGCTGACAGGTTGGCAGAACATGATAGCTTTTGTTGAGATAATAGTGTCGATTTCCAATTGATTTGTATGGCTGTTTTGCTGAAATTGATTTGAGTGACTGACGGTGAACGCGTACTTTAAAAGCTACAACAGAAATATACAGATTCAGAATATAAGTAAGACCAATAAAATATATTAATAAATCTAGTCTAAATAAATAAAGTATAGTGATTGATACACTGAGTTTGAGGACACACAAGCTTCAGTAATATATCGTCCTATTCTTAAATATAAGCTTTTGTGAGCACATATCTTGATGATTGACTTATGTGAGACATAATAACTATACTACGCGCTATACTACTTTTTTGGAGAGCCTAGGTCTCCATTATCAAGTACTAAGCCTGCGTTCACGCCCCACAAACTCGCTGAAAACATGTGACTAATTACACATGAGTTTAATTCTTTAATTACATTTATAACAAAACTTCAATTCTTTTGAAACTCAATAAAACATTCGAGAAAGTAATTCACGTAGGTATCCCATTACTTTACATACAACTCGTTTGCTCCTTCATTCAACAGCAAATATGAAGAACGGCATTTATTTTCCAGGCTAAATCAACACTGAGGTAATTTATATAAATAACTCATAACTAGTACCCGGAAAAGTATAGGATTGAGAAACGCGACAAAAAGCCAGTATTTCTGATTACCTAATCGATAATAGTTACTTTGACACTGGTCACGACTTTGTCTTTACGTAAAAAACTTCGGTCATCTTCACAATAATATCCGATTGGATCTGCGCTTAAAAATCAACACGTTTTTATTGTAAAAACTTATTTATCACAAATAAATCACAGGTTCAGGTGTTATCCGCATAACAAAAGGATGATATCAAAATTTATTTTTAGGTGCAAGGTTCAAATTAACCCAAGACAGCCCATACAACTGTAGTCTAGACCGGACTAAAAATTGTCTACATTATATTACAGGTAACTAGAACAATATTACAGTAGTAGGCGTATGCAAGGAGTTAATAGAAACTGTGAAAGAGTAAGCGATTCCCTCTTTTGCAACATGCACACGATTAAGTTCGAAATAAACTTAAATACACAACTAATGTCGAGGGAAAAATTTGTATAAACTGTTGCACCTTATTTTTACGGCATAAGATAAAAAAGTCTATACATATTTATATTATTTATGCCCTTGACTGTACCAGTAGCCGTACCAAGATTTGTCAAGTAACGTTTAATGCCCCGGCCACGACATTGGTCTAAGGCGACCAGCGGCGAGCGAATCCATGAGTGGGACCGGGATGCCGTGCCGATATGGGTGCGAGAGGGAGCAACATACGTTTTCCGCTAAGCCGGTCGCCTTAGACCGATGTCGTGGCCGCGGCGTAAGGCTTGGCCACGACATTGGTCTAAGGCGACCGGCTTAGCGGAAAACCATACGTGCGAGAGGGAGTACTCATATCGGCATCCCGCTCGAACTCATGGATTCGCTCGCCGCTGGCCGTCTTAGACCAATGTCGTGGCCGGGCCTTTAGACCAATGTCGTGGCCGGGCCATAACGTTTGCCTGCGACCACGAGTGTGTCACGCCGAAAACGCTAGTACAATATTTATTTAAGATTTTACTATTAAGTTCCGTTCGTCGCTAAAATACGAGTATGAGTAACGTTTACGTTAGCGTTTACTCGATACATAAAACATTGGGTATTTGAGTCTATCACGCTCGCGTTGCTGTATTGGAGCGAGCGCTATGACTTTTCGTAACACGTAAACATTAATTCCATTAACATCTAATAAACTAATACCAGGGGCCCGTTTCTCGAACGCTTGTATTACAAGTGACAAGCTTTCGAGAAATAGGCCCCAGACAGTAGAATTTGTTTATCATTACCAATCGCATACTTCACTGCACCTAACAGCCTAAACCGCAAGGTTTTTGACCCGAATTGAACTTTAAAAGTTCCCTGGCCCTTGTCAAACTTATTTTTATGCATTACGTCCCAATGCAAAACATGTTCAAAAGAAATGACGTCACGCAACCGACCGTTGCATTGGAATTTGAAATGCACTCAGAAATGCAAATCATTCACAGATTTAAGGCGTTGATTATTTTTTGCATATCTTTTTATGTACCTACAACATAAATTATTGTATTTATATACTGGCAATCATACAAAATGGTAGTTAACGTAAATAGGGGTATAATAAATAGCAAAATAATGATAAATCTATATCTTTTTTCCATTTCTTGCTTCAATATTAAGACACAAAAATATCTGTAGGGTTAGGGTATATAGGAAGAACATGTCTCTCTAGTCACTTTAGCAATATGTGATATTTTTAAAATTTCAAGAACATAATTCCTAAGCAGATTATTCTTCTACCATAATTATATGGTACGGTACCATAACCAGGTACCTACGAAATATGTAGTTTAAAGCGAGCTCTACATTTTACCGAAAAAATACATGTTTCTTCTATGGATCCTCATAAGACTTGCGTCGCTGCTACAAAAAAAAACGCAAAACGATAATAAGAAAATGTAACGGCAACGATCCGACTAAAATACTTTCTTCTCAAAAAGGTAAGTGACAGGGAAGTCATTACCATAATCGTTCACTTACGAGTAACCACCTGCTATAAATAACATGGGACATTGTTACACAAATCGGCATCGTCCAAAAGAAACAGCCACACTACTATACCACGATGGTGGCAAATAAGCATACGCTACCTGCTGCTAAGTAGTTTCCGAGACCCATGGAAGAGGTATCCTTTGTGACCTTACAAAAATCTATAAACTCCATGGAGTTCCCATATTGTAATCCCCGCTGCAATCAATAGTAAATTTCCTAAAATTACTTTAACACGATTGTCCATCGCGATTCAGCGCGGAAACGCTGCGAGCGTGATGGGCACCTTTGCGTCGGGAACCAATCGGGGCGGTTTGGATGGGTAGCCCCTTTTAAGGGTTTTTTTAGGTTTAGTTTTATTTAAGTTAATATTAATTTACTTTTACTAATTTACTTTTTAAGATTTAGTTTGTAGTTAATATTATTCCTAAGAAGTTATTGTTTTTCTTAATTGTAAGTTATTTATTAATGTAAATGTATACTTTAACACGATTACAATAATTGATCTTCCACTTCAAAATCCAGGTAGGTATCTAATCAGAACTTGGTTATTACATAAACAATGTTTTTTTATAATCACAACAAACATTCATTTCAAGTCAATAGAGTTACAATGAAGTTTTTTGCAATTCACTGTAAAAAAAAACAGTCTAGACGTGATCACTGATCAGACAAACATAACTAATAAGGTCGTTACGTTACATAGCAAACAGTTTTAATACTTTTAATATGCGTGGGACGTCATACATACCTAATTTGTGTATAGAATGGATAGGGTTACCAGGTGTCCGGTCAAATTTATCCAGCCCAGTTTTGCTCGGCTTTTACGATTAAGTCTATCGAGTTCCACAGAACAGAAGCGATATGGCACATGAAATTTGTACAAAATGTATAATATATAACAGAGATAAACTGTTAAACTCACGTATTTTTAGTCATGACATTGGTCTCAGGCGACTAGCGGGACGGAAAACCATACGAGCGAGAGGGAGTTCCGATATCAGACTCTCGCTCCGACTTATGGATTCGCTCCCCGTCGCTGGTCCCGCAAAGTCGTGGCTAGGCCGTTCGTCTCCATTATCTTATCAAGCACTTGTTCCTACCGCGAACACAGAATTTCGTAAATTTCGGGGATTTGTCTCTGTCACTAATCGCCTTCGTTGTAAAAAATACTCCAAATTTGCGGATTTCGTAGATCGCGGTAGGGCCGCTGAGCCCTCCGCTTCACATCAAAAGCGTGGCATAAATGAAATCCAATATGTTTCACAATAGCACATTCAAAACGTATAAAAAATATGTCCCGTTTTTCTGTCCAATTGTCCGTGTTTTCAATTTATGGACTGGCAACCCTATCCAAAGATGTGTAGGTACACTGGTACATCTTGACCAATATTTTAGTCCTATCACCATATCTTACATAACTTAAACCTTAGTTTCATCTAAAATGCACGGACGAAAAGGTCAAATTAATTTGCCAAATCATCAGGGATAGTGCTATACCGCGTAACTAACAAATTCAAGTAGGGTCAATTTGAGTGTCAATTGTTTGATATTTGAACTCTATCTGCTTTGGTAGTTGCGGTATTGCACGAACTGTTTGAATGTTTCGATGCTACACATTAAATATGCGACACCATATTCGATTTTATCGTTCGTGGTTTAGCCTTACTTGTAATGGGTAGGCGCAAGGTCAATGAACTGAGACTTTCAATATTTACAAGTAAACGTTTGATACTGTGAACAGTTTGTTTAACATATTTGCAATCGTATTAAAATTAAAAAGAGACTAAAAGTGGGTTAAGTGCTGTGTAATAAAATAAGAGGCCGTTAGCCTATTTTAGTTTTGATTTTTTAGTGTTTTGTTGTTAAGAGTCACTACACAAAAAAAAATCTATGAATAATAAATAATTTTTATACAAGGAGCGTAAAAGCTCATGATTACCTACTAGAAATAATGAGTCAAAATTATAACAATATTATAATTATCGTCGGTTGACAACCAAAAACTCACTAAGTAACAAATACATATTTAAAAATAAAGCTCGTATCATAACTAGTTCCGACACAATACTGATAATATAAGGGTAATGACAGTTTTTAAGACCAAGCCACATCAACCAGCTTTTGGCCTTTGTAGTAAGAAATAATAAAACATCCTTCCTAGTACCCCAAGACACCACGGCAAATGGAGAATTGTGATATAGGGAAGTGTCATCGTGTATAGACTCATTCACCTATACACTTCCAAGTATTCAAGTTAACCTTTGAACTTCACACACACTTCACAACTTCAAAAACAGTGTCAATAACATATTTGACGAATTGAATGTAACTGATGATTTACATAAATCTATCCTTCATAATTAATTAAGTATTAAGCTTTCCTTATATGTATCTCTTTCAATCTAAAAATAAAGCAACCATTGATCATATTCGTAATGCTAAATCAAAATTTTGTAATCAGATCACCTTTTGACCTAAGAACAGTACAGTCAAAGGCAAAATAAAGTGTATTTGAAAATACTCAAAAATATTCCTAGGGCATTTTAATTCTGTGTAATAAGAACGTCGTAACATATTTAAGGTAAATGTACCAGTGGATGACACTATAAGGAGCGATTTCATGCATTTTTCCAAAAAACTACGTAATTGTCAAAGATATAGACTAAGTGTGTAAACAAATTTATAGACTGGTTCCTCCTTTATGTTTTTGGAATAATAAATTGTATATAACTAATACTATTACTATATAATTTCACTTTTCCGTGACGTCTCAAATTACACCAGTGAATGACTGACAAAATATTGATTGTCCCAAAGTATGACTATGGAATAATAGGATTGGTGTCCCAGTAAATGACATGGCATTGCATCACGTTTTACAATTGATTATCTTAGCTGCAGGTACGTTTATGCCACTGGTAAACGTATAAAGGGAAAAACTAACTAAGACGAGGTAGATATTTATTAAATGTTGAATAAAACTTTCAGTTCCCTTATTAAATCGATTTTTTACAAACACAGTAACTACTAAAATATGTTTTTATCTTCACATCGTTTGTACTCAATCTCGATTCTTGCCATTTCTCATATTTCGATTCGTTTTTTAGTCTTTTTACCTAATTTTGTAAAAGAAACTTTTTTTTGGGTTACACTTTTACGAAAAATTATGCAAGTGCCAGCTGTAGTGTCGCTTGCCGAATCAAATTTTGTTTATTTACAGTCAGTACAAGCTAGGCCTTTTTTTTCACGTCGTCATGGGTATATTTTGGTAATTTTAGGATATGTTTTCATTAAAAATACCTGTAACCAATGGATGACACATAGTTATGACCCAACGAATGACATATCACTACGTACTGTCATCCACTCGATCTCCATAGAAAAACAGTATATGACACCCATGTCAGACACTACTCACATGACCCATAAAAACTTGTGCTTTTTAGAATAACTAAAATATGCGTTGTATATCTATAAAATACGATTCAAATTAAGATACATAAAATTAGTAATTGAGTGAGTGAATGACATGGGTGTCATCCACTACTAAACGCTATAATTTTGTTCCAGTATATGACATGCGTCTAAAATACTAAACTAATAAAGATAATGCACTTGAAATACACAATATCAATAGATCCTTTTAAAATGTAATAGTTTTAGTAAACACTACCCGAAAATTCGTTAAATCCAGGCTTATATGTTCACTTTTACAATGCAATGCCTTAGCAGATTCACTAAGAACACCGACGCACAACCAACTCGAAGCACCTGTTCGTAAGGACCGTCTGTAAATTTAAAAAAAATATTCAAGATATCGATGAAGGATTGAAAACAACAATCACAGATTGCACTACTAGTTGTCTAGATACTGTATTTGGGTCATATTAACAACAGTTTTCTTAATATTTAAATTAAATTGCAAAAAAGTCATTCATTGGTACAGTGTCATCCACTCCTACATTTACCTTATATGAGAATTCTTTCGATACATATTTTTGCACTTGACTGTACTGTTTACTTGCTACAATATTGCACAATGTTTCGAAACTATAGAATATTGTAAACGCTAAAGTGTGGACATTTAAATGTAATTAATGAATAGCTGGCGTGAATCCAGGAGAGGGGGGGGGGGGGGCGTGGTGCAATTGGGGCAGTTGTCCTAAAGAAAAGATAAGATTTTCGTAATAAATAAATAAATTAAATAAAATAAATATCTTGGGACATCTTACACAAATCAACCTAGTCCCACGGTAAGCTCAATTAAGGCTTGTGGTGTGGGTACCAGGCGACGATATATATAATAGATAGATACATATAGATACTTAGATACATACACAGCCACGACCAAGGAACAAACATTTGTGATAAATAAATACACAAAGAATGCCCTCGCCGGGGTTCGAACCCGGAACCTCCAGCTTCGTAGGCAGGGTCACTACTAGGGCTGCCAACTGTCCCGCTATATGCGGGACGTCCCGTTTCTGGGGCCCGAAAGTATGCGTCCCGCAAACAGTCCGCGCGGGACGCCGATTGTTCCGCTTTTCAGGGAATACTAAAGTGGAAATACTAAAATCTATATATATAAAAGAAGAAGCTCCCTTATAAAGATGCACGCACAGCCTAAACCCCTGGTCCTATAGACTCCAAATTTGGCACGTAGGTTCCTTTTATGGTGTAGACGAGCACTAAGAAAGGATTTTACAAAATTCACCTTCTAAGGGGTTGAAATGGGGGTCCAAAGTTTGTATGGCGAAATAAGATTAGTTGAACTATTTTGTCCGAAACTTCCTAGGAGTATTCTTCAAAGTAATAAAGACATGTTTGCAGGTTTTTTGAAAATTTAACCCCTGAAAAAGGTAAAAAGGGTGAGGAAGTGAAAAAATCAAGTTGGGTATCGTTTCTATGGTTTATCGGGACGTAGATCACAAAAACGATTTTAAAATTTAACGCGGCAGACGTGAAATACTATGTACACGGTTATGGTGTGATGGGGTAAAATTCGAAAAATATCAATATAATTTTATTATTTATGTTCATTTCTGGTTCTAGAGATTCCAAATATAGCGCGTAGGTTTATTTGAGGGTGTAGGGGCGCTCTAAAAAAGGTTGAGTCAAAATCCACTCATTAGAGGGTGCAATGAGTCTAAAGTTTGTAGGGGAAACTTGACTATTTAAACTGTTTTATCCGAAACTTCACAGGAGTATTCCCAAACATAAATGACTAAAGACATGTTTTAGGGTTTTTGAGAATTGAACTCTTGAAAGTGGTAAAAAGGTTAAACAGTAAAAAAACAACATGGTTATCGTTTCTATAGTCTACTATCGTGTCGCTGTACCGAGGTGTACGTGAAATACCATCTTCTCTGTTATGGTCTCATGGGCTTGCGGGTTATGACAAGGGTATCGTTTTAGTGTTTATTTCTGATAAAAAAAATCTAAATATAGCATGTTAACCAACGTTAATAACCTTTTAAGTTTTCCCGAGTTTTCATGCGATAGTAATCAAAAGTACATATATCTGTGTATCCAAGGTGTTTTTTATAAAGTCAAAACAGTCGTCACCATAAATTTCGACATTTTTGATCCAATGGTGTAAATCGATGTATCGGGATCCCAGAGGTTCTTAACAAACTGCAAAAAAGGCTGCCTATTCAATTTCCGTTTCGATATTGTCCGTCATAAAAATCGGTGGTAATCTGAAGTTCTGACTGATCTGTTCATCATAATGAAGCAAAAGTCAAATTTGCAAGAACGGTAACAATATTGAGTTACTTCAAATGTTAATCAGCTCGCCTAATTATGGTCATCTTTGTTAGGCCTGGGAAACGACAAATGATAGTTTTTATCATCAAAACACAACAATCACCTATGTGAGTGTGTATGTAAACTTTTAAAGATAAAAAACATTTGTCAGTTACCAGATGGTAAAGATGACCATAATATGATAGCGGATTTTGATAATAATCTATATCCGAAATGTCAAAGCGTTTCAAGTAATGAATTTGAGGTCAAATTTGCACAAAATGATCGGCACCTTGAATTTATTTAGTTTGAATCCGACCTTAATAAAAATCGGTATCTTAGGATCCAAGGGGGTTTTTACAAAAAGTGAGAAGCTATCACATCTAAAATTTCTAGAACTTTGATTTAATATTGATATAAATCGATACCTACCGAGAAGATGAAAAGTTCTTCATATGGAATTTGAAGTCAAAATTGCAAAAATAATTCGCCATCATTATAGCCATCATCATATTAGTTTAATACGACCGTGATAAAAATTTATAGAACGCGGCCGAACTGCGGGTAAAAGCACCATCCGCCACACTTAAATCGGTTAAGGCAAACGCGAGATAATCGCGGGAAAACATTAAAATGCAGTGAATAGATATTAGAACGCGGGCGAAGCCGCGGGTAACTGCTAGTAAAAATATAAATACGTTAAACTGCATCATTCAAACGGAGGACTTAGTGTGACCATATTTAAATTACAGAAAATAGTTTTTTGCGTATAGTAGTTTACAGGAAAACTCGTAAGAAGTCTGTCATATTTGTTGTTACGGAACCCTTTGTGCACGAGTCCGACTCGCACTTGGACGGTTTTTATCCTTTAATACACTTTCTCATGCGTCCCGCATTTTATAGCCAAGTCCCGCAATTTATTCGCTAATGTACCGCATGTTTTTGACCTTTGGTTGGCAGCCCTAGTCACTACCAACTAGGCTACAGAGGCTGACAATCTAATGGCTGAGGCTAATGTTTGATGAAATCTAGTTTTGATAAAAATTATATCAAAAAAGTAAAACATACCGGCACGACATGGGTCCAGAAAAAGTTGATTTTATAGTACCTAAACAAAATCGCTGAAATGTCAATCCAGGGAGGAAGATTTATATGTAAAAAAGCATCTCTCGTTTCCTCTTCATCATCATCATCATCATCAGCCTATCGCAGTCCACTGCTGGACATAGGCCTCCCCAATTTCACGCCACCGTTCTCGATCTTCGGCTGCTCGCATCCAGCTCCTGCCAGCCATCCTGCGCAAATCGTCGCTCCACCTTGCCTGAGGGCGTCCTACACTACGCTTGCCGAGACGCGGTCTCCACTCAAGAACTCGTTTACCCCAACGGTTGTCGGTTCTACGGCTAATATGGCCAGCCCACTGCCACTTCAGCTTGCTAATACGGTGGGCTAAGTATGTCGATCACTTTGGTTCTCTGCCGGATAACCTCATTTCTGATTCGATCCCGCAGAGATACGCCGAGCATAGCCCTTTCCATAGCTCGCTGAGCGACCTATGCTCGTTTCCTCTTAACCCACTTAAATATTAGTGATTGTCTATGACCTCACATCTGAAAGGTCACTTTTCGGCGATCAACTCTCATAATTTCCGGTCAAACATGACTTTGACTTTTACTACAATTTCATCATTCATCTTAATTATCTTAAATTGTTTACAGTTGGCAGCTCCATTAAAAGGCAGTTATTTATACGATTTTGAGTCAAATTAATGCTAGTTTTAAGGTCTAAAATAATTATCAATTATACCTAACCACGGCTGCAGAAGGAAGCTTCGTTCAGTATGAAAGTTGTAATCCATATAAGGATTACAAACTGTGGGAATACTACAACTCCTTCCTAGTTTTAACCTGTACTGACGTAAATGAGTAACGATACTTACATGCTTACAAAACATACTGACGATCATATTATTCATGTTGTACTTACGTATTACTACCAATGATACTGTAAGACCCCTTGGTCTTCTTCGATCACACGCTTGACAAATATCAAATTAAACAGTACTCACAAATGAACCAATACACAGCCAAACTACATAACCAGCTTTTGACATAAATTCAGATCCTCAAGACGTTATAAGAAGATATTTATTTTGAACAGTTGCTAATTATGACATTTTATGTATGCCTGACGAAACTTTAACCTCACATAGAATGTCAGCATGTACAAATTGGGCATTCATCATTATTACAAAACGGAGCCAAATTGTTGAGAGCACGGAAGAAACACGTAATGTTAGCCTGAGAAATATTACAATAGATATATTATTTAAGATGTACGTAGACTTCACTTCCTTGCCTGCTAAACAGATAAGCATGTAAATAATGAACCTCTTTTCTGTATACATTTACGTAATAGTTATACCAACGTTTTTATATTCAGACATACTATAGGCGACATGCCGACAACGAGTAGACTACAGCCTGTTCCCATCTCCCCAGATAAATATCCGGCACGTAAAATTATCACTTCCCTTTTTTCCAGGCCTATAAAAGAAAAGGACCGCGAACATTTTTCTGAGAAATTTATTTTATTCAAAGATGAAGAAGAAAGTTTTGATGTGCAGATAGTACTAATGTGTAGTCAATACCATAAATAAATAAACGCTCCCGACCCGTGGTCCAACCGCTATGTCCAACTGGTTGGGCCACGGGGAAATAAAATTATCCATAGTATAACTGATTGTACTACGAGGAAGTTAGTTTAGCCGTGGTCCAATTGGTTGTACTACGGTACACTAAATTTATCGGTAGTCCAATACCAGAACATATATTAACGTATACTAGTTGGACAATTGCCCCTCAGTTGTACTATGGTTCATGATTACATGACAGTAAAACAAAAGTAATCTGACAGTTGAACCACGGATAATTTTACTTATCCGTGGCACAATCAGTTGGACATAGCAGTTTTTTTTAATTAATAATACAAACACATTACATAATCAAATTACAAGACCCATCATTGGCTAAAACCTTAAAGAGGTTTGTGTGCCGATGGGGAGTTCGAAATAATTTTACTTAGGTGCTTATTATAACCACTAAATAAATATGTGAGTGAGAGTACGGTCGCCGTCAGTATTTGGTGAGCAGCTCAGCATATCCCTGTGGTCGACCGTTGGACCGTAAATAAAGGCATAAAAATGCCTACATATTTACGCTATGCCCTTGTTTGTCTTTTGCTGCATTCTCAAAATTACAAACATAAAAGAGATATGCTTCGCATTCAGTACAAATCACTTTATTTATGCTCAACAACTCCCAAATAAGGCTCTCAATCATGGAAACAACATTTACTCAATATTCCACCTGCTTCTGTCAAAACTAATTTAAACGCACTTCATCAAAATGATAATAAATGTAATCAAGCCACTAAGTAACATGCAACTTGTTGATCTAACTTAAATATTCATCAAATTCCATCGCAACGGCCTTCGGAATGTTCTAGACTACATCTAGCCTAAATAACATAGGACAGATCGCAAAAGATCTTAAATCCAATACGAGTGACTTTTTAAATGTAGACCTTACTGATACTAGCTTATGACTCAATATAGGAGTTAAGCTAAGGCACACAAAAGACATTTTAAAGATAAACTTGGATGATTTAGATTCCATGTTTGACAGACCGAAGGTAATAAATATTGGAGATGTAAATGTAACAATGTACTTCGCTGAACATAGTCGTACAACTAAATTTAATGGCATTTGCTATAAGTTTACTAGTACTTGAGGTAGTTGATTGTGCCAGAGGATCTAAATTGCCGTAAAAAATAAAAAAAGTACTTACCCTCGTTTCCTTACCACACATTTCACCAAAATATATCACACGACAAAATAAATAAGTTGGTCTATATAACGTTGCCGTTGCCATATAAGAACGCATATTCATTCTTTGATAGTTCATACTTTCATACATCAACTACGATTGTATCAATCTTCTCTCTTGTTTCACATACCAACGGGAACAGGGAGGCTAGCACGATCTACAAATACAATTCAGTTTAGGACCTAATCAGAATTGCGACGTGTCATGTCCATAATGTAGAATAACTGTCAAAAACTGACACACCGCACCTAAACTGAATCGCATTTAAAAAATCATGGTAGCCCCCTGTTCGCTTTGTAAATCTTGAATAGAATTTCAAATTTTGTACACAATGTCTTTCGTTTCTGACTGCATGCTATAAATTTGTAAGTGTCTTTGGATGGTTTTGAATCTAGTTCAGATTGCAAGGACACGCCTACGTGATTTCTAAATGGATGCCGCTTTCTTAACTAAACACATTTATCTTCGAACCATTTTTGGTTTATAGTAGGCACATGATAGACTGACAGTACCTCTGGGGCCCTTAAGTACTATGGTTTAACATGAAATATATTCAGATCTCTATCAAAGCATGTGAAACATGAATGCATGTTTGTTCATGTCGGGCGTACAACGGAAATACTGTTTTAAATAGACAGACGGACAAACCGACTGACGGGTGAAGGGGTTGACAAATGGACGGATGTATACTGGTGAAGCTTGACAAGAAGGATTTTCCTATGCTTGAGATTTAGCTTAATGCTGCAAATTTTAAATACAGGAACGTGGAGTTTTCAAACGTTGTTTGTCATTAAGCTCTATTTTGGTCATTACCTATTATGTTGTTGAGACTGGTAAAAACAATAAATTATTCTTATTGATATTGTCTTTTCTAACAAGTTCTTTATGAAAAATACACACCAGAAACAATTTAATCACTAACTTAACCTCTTACTTTTTTTTATCTTTTAAATAATTTTCTTGTACGCAGATCCATGTTCCGGCATACGAGGGCTTAACAAAGGCTCATTAAACACAGGCTCATTACATTAACAATTCTTTACTTCTTTCAGGTAAACTGTTGTATTTAGAATGTCGTAATCTTCATTTTATACAAACATTCATCCTTACCTTGTCCTATCTAGTAATCAACTTTCTAACCTAAAAGTGCAGGTTTTCTAACGTAAACTTTCCTTAATTATAAATACTTAAAGCAATCCTGCAGGAAATACTAACTTTTGACTAATATACGGACTCAAATATCTTGGTATATGAAAAAATAGTTTTAAAATGAAAAAATACATGTAGAGGTTAGAAAGTTGTTTACCAAACCAGATAACTTAAAATGAAAAGGGAGTAATTTAAGGCAAAGACTGCTTGCACGGTGACACAGTTGGGACCGTTCCAGTTGTTGCATATGCCTTTTGGACTCAAAACGTCTTCCGCTAAAGTCCTCTGCATCCAAATGCAAGTCCTTGTGAGCAAGTTGCAAATAGATTATACATATTTATATATAAGATAATTGATAGCGAGAGGTGGATTTATGTAACCAGAGCGCGCATTATGCAATTGCAGTTTCGGTGTTGGGTGTCCGTAACGTAATACGTCACTACAGGTTGTTTTATGAATATTTTGAAACCATTTCAAATATCATACGTATAATTTTCCAGCACTTTTAATTTATCTTTGTTTTACCTATGTCAGATTAAGCTTAGGGATTTAAGGTTCACTGACCATTTATTTATTAAAGATTGATATGGTCAATGTGCAGCAGCATCATTATAATGGATAGGTATACTTCCGCGAACGCCAATTCACTTCCCGAACGTGGAGATGGAAATTCAGTTTACATCCTATGCATCCCAACGCACAGACCTACTACCGCGAAAATCGTTCGTTTTGGTTCGTTTTTGGCGGTAGGGCCGCTGGTAATGGTGGAGGCCTACTTTCAGTAGTGGATTGAGATACGCTGCTGTATGTTGAAATAGTATAATTGCATTAAAAAATATTGAAACCTAACTCGTATCTGTATAAATCAATTAATTTACTTTTCGTTTGTGTCCCAGCTTTAATAAATTCGCAAATCGCGGCCAGTGAAATAATTGTCTGCAATAGATATTAAATAAATGATAAAAGTAACAGTCAAGGCCTACCGTTCGATAACCATCTACAGAAATTGAATAGTACATTACAATACAAGTGCGAAAAAAACGAGGTTCGGCGAGTG